>VWYH01001924.1:0-18812 GCA_013399365.1 Pampusana beccarii
ACCATTTGCATCAGGAAATTATCGTCATCATGTCTAGGCTCTTCAAAATATGGTACCCTCTGCACACACCAGTAAATATTGTCTGGTGTGCTGATCCTCAGTTTGTGACCCTGTATTTACTAACATTGCTGCAGCCTTTGTCCTGTAGTCATCTTGCATCCAATAAATAATACAGAGGGGTGATCAGCATTAAGTTTATACTATTATCAGTTTATTTAACAAATGACTGAAATTCTGCCTTGGAGAAAGATTAGGAAAATAGGTTTATGTTCAGGATTACCTGCCATTCTGTAATTCACCATTTTAACAAGAAAGTCAGAGCTTTCACTTAAAAACACATAGATAATTCTGTAATTTCACACAGAAGACAAATGGACATAAAATCATCACGCAAGCAAGAAATATAGCAAACACAAGTAGTTTTATGGCAAATATTCCTGAGAAGGAAGGTGAATTGGAAGAAGAAAGCCCAGAAGGGAAAATTCTCTTCAGGTAACACTCCCATTCACCTTGCTCTTCCTCAGTCTCCTGACTTTCTCAATTTTGGCACAAACAGGAAAGTGCCGTTGTTATACAAGATGATGCTGATAACTTTAATAAATAATCTCTTTAAGGCTGAAGGCACAACTGCTATGTTCCTTTTACAGCAAATGGTAGTTAGCTTCTGACCATGTGTTGTCTGAGAACGTCAAACCATCTGCTGGCCCTTGCCATGCCTAGTTATCTTGAACTAGATAATCAGAAAGTTACTAATAGCATCTAACGAATGATATTCACTTAATTTTTGTCGTATCTGTCAAAAGGGGAGATGATCAGAATAAATTGATAATGTATATATTTATAACATTTTAGCATTCTATTGATGAGTGTGTGTGCATGTGTGTGCTTTGTTTTTCTTTTGCTTGTCTAACACAGGTTTGCATTTTGGCATACTTGTAGCCTAGGAAAATGAAAAAGATACAATTTACTTTTGCTTGTGACAGTATTTATTCAATTATCAGCTGTTTCATGGAGATAATTCAATAAGCATGAAAAAAAATCAATGCCTGTATTTTGTGCCTGAATAAAGAAAAGTCAATGATAAATAATTACACACTGATTTACAGGAAAAGCCAGATACTAGAGTAAACCAGACCAAGTTGGAATGATCCAGGTCACTATTTTCCCTTAAAATGAACAACAAATATTTTAACACAGAGCGTTATGCTCGGTTATAATTAATGTGAGACTAAGCAAAGCCAATATTGCACTTGTTTTAATATTGGATTGCTTTCTAAGGAGCATGATTAAAAGGTTCCTTCTAAGGCACTGTGTTCTTCGCTCCAAATGGTTGTCTAAGATTGCTAAAAAGATCTCCACCAATGTTAGTATCACTTTTTCTCTGATTTGAGTTTATCTGGCAAATGACATTTTGTTTGCAACACCCGTCGTACTGTGAGAGAAACTAGGTAGGAGAAAGCTGTTAATTCCACCTCATCTCAGATCCTGTGGGAGTAAATTGTATGGCAAATGAGTCAAACATGGCTGTGACTTGGCAAATGTAGCAACATCATTCAAATTGCAGAAGCAAGCATGGTAGTTACTCTGTTTTTGCTTTATCTATAGACAGGGTTCACAAAAGAGTGCCCTAATTTACCTTGCTAGAAGATATAACTGCTTTAGCAGGAGGCACAGATACCTTTCTGGCTGTCAGTATTTGTAAAAGGCCAGAATTTCTGTAAGCCATCATTTGCAGGGATCAGAGCAGCCTAAATTGACAAAACTATTTAAATGCCAAAAAAAAGTCTTTGTATGAAAATTCCGCTAGGAAAAATGACTTTTTACTGTATTAGGCAGAACTTCTTTAAGCTTCCATCTTCATCAGTCTGACTACTGATGTATGCAAGCTGTTGCATATGCTTTGCTCTTCTCAGGCTCAAATAAACTTGTTTAGAATGTAAGATTAAATGTATAGAAGAGCTGCAGTTTGGAAATTCCATGGCCTACTCTGCAAGATACTTCAGCTTAAATAGCAACAAAGGAGATTCAAGTTAGATGTTATGAAAATCTTTCTAGCACTAAGGATTGGAACTGCTTTTCCTGGGGGAGGAATTGTCAACACTAGAGGTTTTCAAGAAGCAATAAGAGAGAGTTCTGCCAGGGATGGCTGAGGCATCATTGTTCTTGCCTTGAGATGGATAGAAGTACAAGACAACTTCTTGAGGTTTCTTTCAGCCCAGTTTTCTCCAGTTCTGTTGCATTAAAGCAGCACCACATCAACAGAAAAAAATCACACAAAAGACTGATAAACATTAAGTGGAAACACCTCACAAGAGTTCATTATGCACCTCACTAACCACTTTAATTATGTGTTAATTTATTATTAATGAAAAAACCGGTATTATATCCCAACATCTTTTCTGACAGAGAGGGCTGTATAAAATGCCTCCAAGCCTAAAATAGATGGTGTTACTGGAGCTTTTTTTTTTTTTTTCTCAGCAAAGATAAAGCATCTCATCATTACCAATTAAAGAACTAGGGAAGTTTTTGAAAAGAGGACTTGTTTGCTTAAAGTACGTGAAGGTCATATTCACCCTGTAATAGTTGATGAAGAGTAGTCATTTGTTATTTTTAAGCAGGCTGTCATTTAGCCATTATGAAGATGAATAACATTTGTTATTACCTAATAATCCTCCTGTTGATTACAGAGGAAAGATACTTGCAGACACCTTATGTGCCTTGCTTAGGTTTTGTAGATTATTAATATATTTTGATTAAACTTTGTAAACAAGGAATTATGATCCCAGTTCTCTGTATATAGTGACTGGCATATAACACAAGATACAAGAACATATTCAATCCTTATCATTTTGCTGTGTATATGTTATTAGCCTAATACTCAAGTAACACAGTAAAAACAAAGTTCATTTTTTAATATCAAACAGATTGTCAATGGATCATATGCTGCTCTATTAAGGTTAGTTTTTGGATGCCTGCCTTCCTGAGGAGAGTTAATGAAGCTATAAGTTACCTGTGTGGCTTCATTTGGAGTCGGGCCTAATTATCTGGATCATGGCCACATTTTGGAAAGTCCGAGCCTCATTTCCAAAGCAGATGGAGTCACTCAGGAATGACTTCATTTGTATTAATTTGTTACACTGTCTTCTGCTATTCATCTCAGGGAATGTTGCTGCCTTTGCAGTCTAGCAGGAATGGAATTTAAAAGTTTTAATTTGGGAATTTTTACTTTATTTTTTAAAATAAATCCATTATCTTCCTCCACAATAACCAATGGTGAAAAGCAAAGGCAATTAAGCAGGGTCCAACCCATGGCCATCACGTGCTGCAAGACGGTGATTATGTCACCGAAGATTTATGAGGCTTTCGCTTCTTGGAACAAGTGAAATGACCAAAACAGTGACCCAGCAGCTTTATCAAGATAACCTATGGAGCACTTCAGATTGGGCTTTATAAGTGGAAGGTTTTTGATGTCAACCTTATCACAGCAAGAAAATCAAATGAGGAAAGAAAGAGAGACGGTTAAGGGCATAGGAATGAGGGTAGTTTTACTGACATTTTAATATATTTGTCTGAGAGAAAGGTTAAATTACTCCAGAAGGGCGACTATACCAGGATTTCTGATTTGATACAGTTTTTTATGCGCTGAGCAATGGAATTATATGAAATAGAGATTGGATGACTCCAAAGTCATTGCACTACATTTCTGAGGTTAGGAGCATAATGCAGACTAAAGCCAGGGGAGTTTAAAGGTGTCTGTGGCACAATTACTGTGCTGTATCATAGCTGACATATCCTCGCCTGTCCCCTTATTAAGTGAGGGCAATACTCAGCACCGTTAATCCTTGAAATACTTTACCAATGAGCATTACTATTACCATTTTGCACAATTTGTGAAGAGCAAAAGGAGCAAGGACAAATGAAACAGTGTCAAAGGCAAAAATAAAGAGATGTTTTTGTGTGCTACCGTCAGCTTTATAACAGCACTTCATTCTAATCAAATTATTACTTGTTGATTATTTTCTGCAGAGAACACAAGTACTAGTCTACTTTCCTTAAGTTCAGAAAGTGGACAGTTACATTTATGTGTTGTAAATTGCAGCCAAATAATCTATTTGGGGTTTCTTTCATTCTGGCCTTGTGGCAGCAACTTTTAGTGATTATGTGTGATTGAAGACCCAGTGGTATCCAGGATGCTCCCAGGCTACAATAGGCTGCTGCTACCAAATCAGGAGCCACTTGAGTGATTAACACCCAGTGCTCTGCTACATGCCAGCAGGGCTACTTCAGTGGCTATGCTGAGGAGTGAAGAAAAAACTCACCCAAGCAAAATGCAAATATCCAAGGCTTCCAAGTTTGTCACTTCCAGGCTCTTTTGAAGTTCATGAACACTCTGAGAGGAGGGGGTGGGATGGTGGGACTGAGCTTGCCCTAAGTATGCTCACTTGCATAGCGCTGATAGGGAAATGAAAGGCAGGAGTAGGAGAAGACGACCATCCTCTTCATCAGAAGGATTGTTGGTAAAAATAAAAGGTAAGGCTTCTCATGGGATGCTAAAAATTTCAGTGATTAAAATGTGCCCTCTGACTATGGCACACTATTATGTAGCAAAGGATACAAAAGGATGGAATTATGTGAGGTGGGAACACTAAAGAGCCACTTGCAGGGAAATTGAGCCCCAAAGTTGTTGCAGGCTCATTTATGACTCCAGGAAAGGTCAGTTGTCATTTTACTCTCTTATATCATAAATGTCCTGCTCCTATTGGCACCTCCTGCAGGTTTTTAATCACATAGAAACAGTTATAAGCCTCCAGCTCTTTGTGTTTGCACATCAATAATATTATTCATGTCTCCTGACTATCAAGGCAACAAGCAGAGGGCATTCCTTTGGTCTGGCATCTTCTTTCTAAAATGAAATATTAAAGCTTTGATTTCCATAGGAAGGAAAAAATAAACCACATGTCTTTTCCTGTTTCTGACACTATTAATTACATACATACACTTCAAATTGTTGCCTATTGGAAGTACAAGGAATGACATGTTTCGAAGCGTTTAGAAATGCCCTAGTATGCTGGAGAACAACAACAAAAAAAGCTTGCCCAGAAGAGTAGCCAGTCCAAACTGTAGAAAATGCTGATGCATGTAATAAATTATCTTCCCTATCTGTTGCAATAAAGGCCGTATTCCTCAACTGAAATTGAGAGGTTAAATATTACTCCGAGAAGAATAAGCTACTAAAATGCTTTTCATGAGCCAAGCCCTAAACTATTATTTAAAGATGTGGAAGGAGCAAAAGAAACAGAGGAAGTGCTGGGTGGTTAAACGGGGAAAGGATTACTACAAGTAAGATCATACATCCTAAAGACTGCTAAAAATATCATACTTGTAGAAATAAACACTGTTCTCAAGTATTCCTAGACTGTCCATCAGAAGGAGTACAGACTTTGATACAAGCAAACCCAGGACGAAATTAAGTAAGCTCAATTTTGAGTATTTCAATAACACTCACAGAGGAAAAGGATCTAGCTTCACCAAAGAAACTAATCCTACCTTTCTAAAGGACTGGAATTTACTTGGTGTTCTTTAAGGTCACTTTCTTAGTGTTCTTTTTATTTTATGAGTTAATATGTTGAAGTCTCAAATGCTTCCCAAAGGACAATGTAATTTTACTGAGTGCTATACAACCTAGGACACGGCTTATTCTACATAGCCACTACTTATTTATAGGCTGAGACCTTGATCCTGTGAAGGTTTTATAAAGTATTTGTGACGTATTTCAGCCATATGAATAGACTCAACGGCCAATGAACTGATGTCTAAATAAGCATAAGATAATTCGAAAAGAGTTTAGAGTCTACTTAATTATGGGGATAATGGAAGAAGATGACAGTAATAGTCATGTGAAGACCTCAGTTTCAACAGGTTTTAGTAAAATGAATTAAGTAAATATCTACAACTTTTTAACTACTTTTTTTTTTTTTTTTTTAAATTGGATCATAACAACAGATACATAGTGGGAGACACAAGACTGAGAAATTAGAAAACGTCTATGTCTTGGATTTTTTTTCTCCAATACTGCAGTGATGTCCCAGAATTAGGATTTTTATGTAGCCAGGTATGTGAAACTTATGTTTTGCACTTCAGAGTTCCTCAACAGCTATGAACAGGTGAAGCAGTATCTGAATTGGAACTTCAGACTCATTATTACAGTAGTTACCTCACCTAGAACCTTTCAATACAGGGACTTTTCAATGAAAAAGTTTGTTGACTCACCTCCAGTTTTTCAGAGACAAAGCAAGTAAATGAATGAATGAGTGAATTGGACACTTAATGTAATATCTGCTTCAACATTGTCCTAATGATGCATTCTACTTTTTGGTTCAAAATGTCCTTAATTTAAAATTTAAGATAATTTCTGTTAAAGGTCAGCCAAACATAGAAAGTAATTCAAAATGTCAAAACCAACCTAAGCCTTTCACAACATCAAAACAAATAATTTTAATTTAATTAAAATTTTATTGGACTATTTAGTTATGAATGTTGTCACTTTTTGACATTTTATAGAAATTCAACAGAGGAAACATTTCCTCAACACAGGAAAACTGCTCCACTGAGTTCAGTTTTCAAGAGACAGTTGTTCTGCCACTGGATAAAGTGAGTTTCTATTTCATGAGGACATTAAGTAATTCAATATTTTTTCTGCTCCAAATGAATAATGGAACACAGTTCTTGAGGGGTGTGAGAACAGATTATATTATCTAACACTTCTTTTCTAATCTGAAACTAGATGTTAGATATTCCTTGTAATACATTTTCTCCAAGTCTCTCAAAGAAGAATTGAGAAATGTGGATCAGGTAGAAGCAGAGCGGGAGTAACATTTTTCATAAACATGACCTTTGGTGTCAAGAAAGACTGCAGATGGTAGTATTTCAGCGCCTGTAACACTAAACTCCTCATATCACTATAATGGTTGTGTATATTGCTTATTAAAGTTATGATATTCAGCAGAAATTGGGCTAAGTCTCTTTTGGATAGGTTTGTTTCCTCCTACATGAGAAAAATAGCGTCTGGAGAACTTATGTTGGACTTGCCTTTTTTTTTTTTTTTTTTTTTTTTTTTTTTTTTTTTTTTNGGATAATACTTGACTACTCTTTTAATTCCAGTATCCAGTACAAACTTCACTTGAATTTAGAACTTGGTAACTGGTTTATTACAGCCCTTCATTAAAGGCTTGGTGCTCTTTCTCACAGCCCCTGTACACGTCACTCTGTCCCTCAGAGAATGACCTAATAAAGTTATTAGATGTTTAGTGCAACAGAAGAAGTGAGATGAAAGGGTTAAGAAGAAGGCAGGTGTCAGGTCCTTCTTAAAGCACATGTGTTGATGCTGGAGGAGAAACTCCCTGCTTTGTTACAGCTTGACTATTGGCAGGTCCCTCTCTCCACTGGTGATACTTCCAGCCGCCTTTTTCCACCCCCTGCAGTTCCTGCCAGGGGGCATCTCCATCTCTTTGCATCTCAAATGCAAGATCAGCTGTTGGTGCATGGAGATGCTCTAAGAGGGCAAAAATTTCCTGCAGGGGTTGGTTAAGAATTACAGACTTATTATACTTTTTCCTTTCTTTCCAGATCAGTGACTGGTTGCACTTATAGGGCAAAATTAACAACTGTACTCCTGTCATCACAAGTAACCTTAGAGCACCAATTTCTCAGACAGAGGGTAAATTTACATAGGTGCAGACCAGATGCATGTTTGCTTCAGGCATGGCAGAAGTGAGCTGTTTCCACCTGGAAGTCACGTATTTTAGATAAACGTGGTGTTGAGTTCAACCCTAGTGACCAAATTTAGGTCCGGTGTCTTGTTAACACAGTGATATGAGTCTTGAACTGATTTGGAGTAGAGATGGGTTATTCCTTCCAGCTCTTAGGTGCTGTTAAAATATCATGTAGCTTCTTATATGCTTTTAAAGAGATGCTTCTGCAGTACACAGATAACGTCACAGTTTTTGGACTTGCTCAGGTGACTAGATACTTTACTGTCATGTTTGTAGATAAACATTGTTGCCCAGACCCATTTTAACTTTAACTTATCTGTTCACCTCAATAGGTGAACAGAAATAGAGGTGGAGGCAGAAAGTACAGATTGTGAGAAAAATCCCATAATTTTTAGAAACTACTCCAGGGAAAAAGAAATTGATTCCCCTAATTTTGTCTGAAATGAGTGTTCCATAAAAATCAAGACAGGTAATATGTGCTAAATAGCCTTTTAGCTGGTTTTGAATTGTAGAGCTCTTTCTTATGTGTTGTACCACCAAAGGGCAAAAACCACATTATATTCAAGGAATATTGCCTGAATGATATACATATGTAGATATACAGAGCTGATGTACAGCAGAAACTGCAGGAGAAATACAGTGCTGTACCGTATGGCAAGGCATTTCTAAATAACTAGGAAACTGGACATGAAAAGATCCTTATTCATACTTATTTGGAAGTCTTTTGTACATCTTCATGGTACTTTCACACACAAAGCTATTTGGCCATTCATGATGAATGAAGATCAAAATGATTTTGTACAGCACCTTTTTGGGCATATTCTAACTACCTAGGGACACAGACTAGCATTGCAATAGCTGTAAGTGCCTAATTGTATTTACTTTGGGAGCACTCAAATACATAGTAGTTTGTTAGCACATCACTACATGTTTTTTTCTTGAAATGGCTTACGTGATTGTTTCTTATGTGGCATTTTTTATCAGAGTATAGCGAAATCATCTACGTAATTCTACATAATCTACAGGAAGTCAAGAAACAGCAAAAACATCTAGTTTAACATTATAAGACTAGTCTAAAAACAATAAGAACAGTATCTGTCACACCAGACTTAATCCCTGCCATCCACTCTACTTACCTGTTTTTGCTTTAAGTTGGCAAACACCCTGACGCATGAGATTATATTTCCCTAATTTAATGTTATCCTATCTAATATTGGATTATCAGTTTTTAGAACCTCAGGAGAAATTCTGGCTCGCAGAACTCTACTGCAAATAGTTGACTTGGCTCAGCAAATATTAGGCACCACAGAAAGCAAACAGTTTGGAATTCTTACAGCTGAACTCCAGCAAACTGAGCTGGAGTGGTTTGCAGGGTTATTATGTAGACGCTTTCTGCTAGAGGCTCCTACCCTCCTGCTGCATTAGATGTGTACTGGTGTGCCAGCTGCACCCCTTCACTAACTGCTTTATCAGCCTAAACCTCATTAACAAAACCTTGGTCTTCTGAGCTGTTATGCTAGACTGTAATGTGAAGCCTTCTGCTGATTTCTCTATCAGGTTTGTAACATGCCGTGGGAAGGGAGTGGGAAAGTGGAGAGTAACATCTCACACTACCCCCTCTATAGGAACTTCAGCTTCTGTAACTCAGCATGCTTGACAAGAATGATCCCAACCCAAAATCCTAACTTGAGATAATTGTTAGAGTTTGCAAGTCATGTTTAAGCAAAAGACTGGCAAATTGTGGCTATTGTGTTGCCTGTATGGCACAGATGTGCAGGGACCGACTGTGCTTTGCGCTGTGTGACGTCCCAGATAGAGCAAGTCTGGAGTAGGAACAGCAGTGAAATGTCAGCCCCTGCTCACCCAGCAGCCAGGGCTCACTCCACCAGCTCCATTTTTTCAGCCAAGTTTTTGGGCCCCGCATTGCCTGGCACACTTACATCTCCTGCATGTGTGAGTTGCTGCTGCGTGTTGCTCTGTGGCTGCACAGTGCCCAGCTGGGGTGGTTCTCAGAGGCCACACCAGCTCAGCAGTGCTCTTGCAGTGCAATTTGTAGCAGCAGCACACTGCTGACAGAGCGCTGCCTTCGTAAGCGTGACAGGTTTTGAGGTATTTGCAGGAAAAGCTTTGTAAGAGTGTTCCAATTTTTTAATAACGATTTTCATTTTTGTTTCTATTCCAGAAAATCTAGAGCTTACACAGGTCACTAAACATAACTTCCACCTTGTTAATTAACTGCTCCATTCCTTCTCAGTTTTTCACATCTTTAGCCTCTGTTAATGGCATATGAGTACTGGTAATGTCATTGACAGAGATCCACTTGCAGTGTTTTGGGTGTTTTCTATCAGTGGTCTAAGCTGGAGTTTTCTCCAGCTGGCTATTGCACATAGACTGTCTGCCAAGTAGGCTTGGATCACTTGACAGCCATATTGACTTTAATATAGACAAAACCTGTTGATTATCATGTTTTCCATCAACTAGAGGCAGGCACCTTCTGCATTTGCCTCCTACAGAGGAAAGTGAATTTTGAGGCCTCAGTCTGTTGGAGCTACAGGCATCAATCTGCCAAACCACCCCCCAGCACAACTGTGATGGCTGTGCTGTGTGTGGTTACTTCTTCTGACATGTACGTTTTACCAGTGGTGTTCTTGATGCCAGTTTCTGGCATAGCGCTATTTGTAGTTACTTTTACCTTCTCTGAGAGACTGCAAATACTAAGGTGTAGACATTAACACCTCATGAATACATTTAACTTTTCATTTAGCTATAGCTTTATTCAGCATGACTGTAGATAAAGGTAGCGGCAAACAATCATTGGAGCTTAAAGAACATTTTAAAAATAAGTACCAAGGCCTCATATTTGTTCTGAAACTGTTTGTTTTATTTTCAGGGAATACTGTTTAATTTAATCGTCTTGATTAAGGAATTCTGCAATATGGGAAATAAAATGTGTGGCCCTGGCAAATGCAATATTGTTATTATTCTCTTTTTTGTATTGCTCAAAAGTATACTAGTCATACTGCAGAAAACAAGTGGAAGTTATGCCTTTCCCTGGGGAACTCATGACTTAACTGAAGAACAGAACAAATAAATGCAGGCAAAGGAAGAAGTGGAATACAAGAGGAAGGATACAGTCTAGGTAGACAGATTGATAAATATTTCATAACATAAGCACAGGCTGGAACTTCTGCAATCAGCTGGTGGTGATTTATAGGTAAGATTATAAAAGTATAAGGACTGTCTTACTGGGTCAGATCAATGGTCCATTTAGCCCAGGATTCTGTTTCAGCGGTGGGAATACATGATGCTCCTTAAAGAAAGGACATAAGCTGGGCCACTTTCTGCAACCTGTATATAAAACCACAGGGTACCACAGTGCTCATCCAGTCTGACCTACATGACACAAAACTACAGAGCCTCACTGAATTAATTTCTCTTTGAACTAGAAGAAGACGTCATGCACCTCAGTGACACTCTGCTGCTTAACACCAGCTGTGGATTTACCCAGAGATCTTTGTGGCTTTGTTTTCCCTTATTTAATGTGTTTGAAATGTTAATATGCTTCCCTTTTTTTTTTTTTTAAGAAGTTATCATCACCAACATCAGCACTTTTTTTTTTTTTTTGATGCTTTGCTAGCATTCACAACCCAGCACTACAAAGAATAAAAAGAACTACCATAAAACTCCATCTATGAAACGACAGAGGCTAGTTCCCTGATAACAAAATATAGGAGAGGGAAGGACACAGATTCACTGTACCTGGAACATGAACGTTTTCTCTTTACAGCCCAATGTCCATCCTACTCCTGGTATCACAGGATAAAGTCGTTCTTATCTGTCAGTTTGGAGAATGGGTGTTTCACCCATGTTTCTGTATGCCCAGGTTTTATGTATTTTGTATTTCACTGTTTTGAAACTGTATCTGTGTCTATGCCTGTATATCTGGTGGGTTTTTGTTTGTTTGTTTTTTATTGAGTGTTTCATGCCAGCAGTTACTTAAATACTTATGTGGTGGTTTACCAGCAGAAGTACATAATGTTACATCCCTAGGGAAGTTCTCTGCTTCTACTAACCCCACATAAAAGGGCTATGCATTTCTTAAACAACTCTGAAAACCTGTGTGCCAGATCCTTGTTTGATGCAAACTGGCTTAGCTTCACTGGGGTAAATGAAGCCTGCTGAATAATGGCAGGTGAGGCACTTAAAACATATCAAATGAAGTGTTATACAGAAATGCACAGTGCACTGCAATCCCTTTACAAAAGGGTAACAAACATCTGAAAGGGCTTTCTGCAGATATCTGTAATTACCTCAGGGAAATTCTTCACCCTGCAGCTTGCAGAACTTCTCTAAGTTTTTCCTCTTTTTTTTTGTTTTTATACTCCAATACTGAGGATAGCCACTAGACAGAAGAAGGACCATTTTGAACAAACTCCTCATCAAAACAGGTGAAAGGTAACATAACCTTTGCTCTCTCAGTGACTTTTCAAAACAGCTGCCTAGCATAAACAACTGGGGAAATATTATTTTGTCCCCAACTAAGTAAATCATCTGATGTGAGCAACTGTTACAATATTTCAGCTCTATCATGACTTACTTCATGTAAACTCAAAATATTTATAGTTTCCTTGGTGGGTTTACATTTGCTTTCTTGATGCTAGGGGAAAAACTTCCTGTCAATAATATAATTTAAACTGGTGTTCAGCTGTATATGAACATCATTGCTCAGAATTTCCAACAGTCTTTGCACTTGCATAGTTGCTTTTATTTATACTTCAACATGAAGTATATATTTCCAAATGTATGCAGTACATTAGGTTCACTGCTATTATATTTTTACTTTGCAGATTTTCAACATTTATAGTAAAAATATCTATGTATCTATTTTAATTATGGAAGTCCTTAGAGGCCTTGCAAAGCATAAAGCTATTGTGTAATTACCCGTACACAAAACTGTCAGAGTTTCTGGTCTATGTAGAAAATACTTGTAAGCTTAGCTTTGAAAAGATCCTTAAGTAGCATCCCAAAGAGACGGCAGGGCCCTTCCCCTTGAGGCGGGCTATGGCAGAGGCAGGTAGAGGGATGGGTGCATGGACTGCTTTGTGGGAGATTTGGGGAAGGGAGACCCCAAATGGGGCACACATGCCCCAAGCACTGAAGGCAGCTGCCATCCTCCCTCCACCAAGGAGACCATCACAAAGCCCCTAGTAGCAGGCCAGCTGGAAAGAGGAGCTTCAAGTGCCAAAATGTCTTCCTATGGTTCAGGCAACCTAAACTGCCTTTCTTCTTTCTTTTTTGGATGGTTCAACTAGAAATCTGTGTGGACATGGAGGAGATTTGTTGTTGTTATTTTACAAGGTAGCAACATTTGTATGAGGTCCTGTGATTACTTTTATTGTTCATGTCATCCCTGTATTTATGGTTGCTGAATCTGGAACATTTCAGTATTCAGATTTTAGCCTTCTGTTAAAAATAAAATAGACATTGGGGGCTTTGGTTCAGGGTTTACATAATCCCTGATAACTGTGGAAAGCTGCTATGACTTCAGGGTTTGGATCTTTGCAGCTGTCTCCCTCACAGGGAGGGTGTACACAATTATTATCTCCTGCCCGTTGCAAGGCTGCAATGCATCATCCAGGTTGCAGTGCCATGGTCCCTTGGAGCTCAGCATTACATGTGGAGTCCTCGTGGAAACCCATTCATGAGCAGCAGGATGCTCTGCTTAGCTATGAGCCAGGCTGGCACTGAGCTTTAACTCTGCTTTTCTCATGTGGTGTCTGTGGAGACATTCCAGTCACACAATCTACAAAGAGAAAGGCTGCAGAAAGCAGTTGTACTGCAAGCTCCAAATGAGAACACTGAAAACTGTTGTTCACTGGTGGGTCTACATGTGGGTGGCATCCTAAGGCAGGACCCCATTGCACGCAGCAGTGTGAAAACCATGAGAAAGTGTCCTTCAGCCTTCGCTCTCCCTGGGAATGGGTCTGCGACAGACTCCAGGTAGGTCTAGTGAAGACCACAACAACCTTGGGTTGCCCAAATGGCAGCCAGCGGGGCTGGGGGACTGCTGGTCACATCCCCAACACAAGCAGGAAAGTGTGTATGATACGGTGGCTAATATGCCACCCCTTGTCTCCGGTGCTTCACCCAGGGTTGGCAAAGGAATGTTTCTCTGCAGAAACTGCTGGCAATGGAGTGGGAAACAGCAACCTCGGCTGCTGGAGCTGGTCCTGCATTTAAACTGACTGTTATCTGTGGCCAAATGTCTTCTCTGTTGACCGGAGCACGGTAAAATTTCCCTAATGAGAATATATTAATGTGAGCAAATTCCCGTCTAGTCAGCCATGCTAAGAAATTGGCTATTAGCTTTTTATTTAGATTTCTTTTTTAAAAAATGAAAACGCAATACCTCTGTCTAAAACTCGGGGCATGAACAAACAAGACATTTTAATAAGTGTGCTAATGTTCTTATTACAAGCCTCTTGGTGCACCAGAATGAAAGCCTTTCCTCACAACTCAATTATTTCCATTCACTACATCTGCACAGAAATCTCAGAAAAATACATAAGCTTAAGCACATTTGGAAAATCAGCAATTTTGAGTACTGTCAGATCAGGGTTGGGGGAGTGAGTCTCCAAAGACGTTTCATAGATTGTGCCCTCTTCAGTCTGTCCCAGCTTTCTTTCTGAACCTCGGGCTGTTAGTTAAAGCAGCTCTGCAGATTTTATTTCCAATAGTGGAAGACAGAGGAAGAGAGAGGGAAGGTCTCTGCGACATCCATGACTGAGGCAAGCCATAACTATATATGCACTTAGTTGCTGTACGGACGACTGCTCAGCCCAGAAACAAAATGGAAGGCAAAGCAAGATCTGTGTCTCATGACAGCTTCATTGCTTTTCTCCCCTGGAGGCATTACGACATTTATTGTAGCGTTTTTGGGAGACTTTGAAGTTCCTTTACTTCTAATTGCAGAACTCATGTCATTTGGGGAATTTGAAAATAGCCTCTTTTCATCTTTTCCAACAGTCAAATGTTACATGTTAACATTTTATTCCGCACATTATGAATTCAGAGATACAGAAATGACTGGCATTTTGCTCCGCATCTTCCCATGATTTTCTCAGCTGAAAAATGCCTGTTTGAACTCAGCCACTACCACTCTGGCAGGAGATGTCTGTTAGAGAAGTGCCCTTTGGAGTCAAACTCCTGCCTCACCAGCGGCCTCGCTGCCTCCAGATCTGCCCCTCCAGACCTCTGCACCTGTGTGTGGTCCCCATGCCAGGCATTTGCAGCAACAGGCTGAGGAACAATGCCTGGAGCTGCCATCCCTGTGCAGATTTGCCACTGAACAAAGTGTGGACTGAGCCATGATTGCTAGTGTGGGACCCCTGGGGCAGGGATGTGCATCTCCTGCTGAGTTTGGGCCGTAACAGAGCAAAATGTGGGTATCAGTAGAACGTAAATAATAAAAGGAATAATAAATTGCAAAATCAAGCCCTGTAATGAAAAAATAAATAATCTAGATAGAATGTCTCAGAGTGTCTAAGCCTGATTTATTAGCAATTCTAGCTGACCGTTATTATTAGGTGAGCAACCTGCAGTGATTTTTCACCTGATGCTCTGCAAATTAACAATGCTACAGGATGAATGCAGGAGATTTGTGTTTATTGTTTTATGAAATTATACAGTAGGTAAAAATTCACTTGGAACATCACCACCATCACTTTGCAATTTTATGACCTGTAGCACATCTGACACACAATAGTCCTGCAGCTCAACACAGATGAACAACAACATCAGTATTACTGGTCATCTGGAGCAGTGAATAACAGCAACAGGAGCAGAGCCAATGCTTATTTCAGGCTGGCACGGAAATCCACTCACCTGCAGGTTATTCTCATGTTTATTCCATGTGAAAGAGCAGAGGGAGGCTTTAGCTTTTCTGACACATTATATGGTAATGTTTTCCAGGCCAAAATTCTGTGCCAGGTATCCTAATTATGTACAAATTCCCTCCCATCTACCCCCATTAAAGTGACAGGTGAATCACTGGCTGTGTTTATTTGCCCTCCTTATATAGGATGTGACTATGACCCTGAGGAAAAAAATACATTTGCATATGCAGAAGCTAGTGGCAATTTGTATTCTAGTTTAGCGCTGACTGTAGTAAATGACATTACAGTAGAGCCCAAATATTTCTTTTATGTCAGATTCTACTTACTGGTTTCCATTTCCTAGAGTCAATACAGAAATCAATCATGTCGAAAGGAAAATTCAATAAGAAAATCCTTTATGGCATAAGCTTAATTATAGTTACGTTTTCTTCTGCAGAAATAGAAGAAAACCAAGTATCAGAGCCCTTTACAGATCTTTCTACACAATATGAAGTAGCTGTATTTATACATGTAAAATTATGAGAGAACTTATATTATTCCTTACAAAAAGAAAGCCCATGGGGAAGGGCCTGAAAACATTTTGTTCTTGACTAAATCACTGCACAATGTCATCTTAACTGTGCTGACAGAAATGGAAAAGCATTGCAAATTAAGTATGATACAGCACTATTTTAAAATCTTGATGTCCTTCCTGCAACACATTGATCAGTCATTAAAGCCCACATAACTAAATCGGTTGAGAAAAAAATTGGGAACTGACCTGTCCCTGGTGTCCTCAGATCTATAGAAACTATGTTTTCAATCTCTTAATTATCTAGCTTATGAACTGGACTTGAGAATATTGTTTCAGATGAGTTTTGCTGGAACATGCTGCAAGTGTTGGTGGCTTTTATGCAAGGAAGGATGAGGGGCTCACCTTGAGCTGGATTCTAATCTCTTATTATTTTATGAGGTTTTTTGTGCTCTCAGGGAACTAAGTGCATATGAACTCTTACTGGCATGAAGCAGAGGATCAGAATCTAGCCCAGCACGTTATACATATTTTATATGATGCTAAAGTAGTTTCTCTAGGACAATTTAGGTCTCAAGAAAAATAAACAAGAAATGATGCAATTCAACATGCTGTATGAGAGCAGAATGGGACATTTTGAGTGGTAAAAACAAAATCTTTACAAATCTAGATTCAAACCTCATATGTGCATGCTTTTAGAAAGTTGGAGTCACCTTCGCTTTCAAAAGGATCAGAAAGTTCAGATTTAATTTAATCTCAGGATCAACACCTACTGTATGAATTCCTCTACATCTTCCCTTCTTTTTGTGTAGTTTTCCCCACTTTATAATAGTAAGACTTCCTTCTACCATTCTCAAAGCAGTAACCCAACTCTAAATAGCTTCCTTCTTATAGCATGTAGATAGCACTGATGAAATATGAACTTATATCTCCACTCTATTGCTCCACTCTCCACTCCACTGTCCTTTGTAGGATTTTATGTGGGATAGCTAGTTTAGTCCAAAAGCATGCTTTCCCCATTCACTGATGACACAATGTAAGATTTTAATATCTTAATTTCAAACCGGCACATCCATCCCCAAAAAAGTACAGAATGAGTTCTGTGCCTGCCATATGCAGATCTATGCTAGAAGTAGTAAGTTAGACTTGGTAGAACAGGCTCTTAAAATTACAGCTTGTTCCCAGACCAGTGCTTAATTTTCCCCTCCAGCAAGCTCTGTCACCGATGTTCAGCTGTGCTATTATGTCTGCCTCTTCCCTTCTCTACTAGTCTGGGCTCAGGGTGTGAGGTTCCCAGCCCATCTCATCCTAAGGTGTTCAATCAGCAGAGCCTTGGCTGTGATGATAGGCAAATATATCCCAGATTTATTCAACTAAACCTGCTCATGAGAGCAGGAGCAAAAAGAAGGCAAATGAGGTAACTCTTTGTTATTGTCTCTACAAACTTACTGTAAGAAAGAAACACAGAAAAATCAATGCTTTTTTTTTTTTCTTAATGGAAATTGGAAGAACTCAATACCTAATTAATTTGTGCCTTTCAGGTCCTGTCACTGCTAACAATGTTGGATGCAACATTGCTGGTGTTTGTTACTGTGCTTTTGTCATATGTCTCTTGTTGGCTACATCACACCACTTACACCATCTTTTTGTATTTTCTTTTTATACATATGGCTTTCCTGTTGGTATTTTTCTCATGAAACCCGAGAGATAATTCCCAGAGGACAAAACACTGCCAAACTTTATGTCGACTAATAGTCACCGTGACTTCATGCAAACTATGAAACTATCAGCCACATCTATACCCACATGCAGATTAGCCACTACTATCAGAAAGAACCCTCATAATTAAAGACATTATGTCGTTTTCACAAAGCCCAACTTGATGTCTCTCAGATCAAAACATTAAAGTGCATCCTACTGGGTATTATCACTAGTGTATTTTTCTCTTGTTTCCATTTTGGTACTGGACAGATACATAATCTACTATTTAAAACTATAGCACTACATCTAAATACACTGCATTTACAGCTCAAAAGTGCTGACAGTCATATAATTTTAGTAATCCACCTAGTAAACTCCAGAGGATAATCTCTGATGGTCTATCAAAAGCCTATTAACTTCACCAATACCATTCTGGGTCCTATACTGTGAGCTGGTGAGCTACAACACTGTTTATGTGGCTCTATGGAAAACAACCAACCAACAAACCCAAAAACCAAAACCACTTTTATTCTGATTTTGAGACACAATAATAAATATTTTATTCCTTGACATGGATGGGATTGGTTTTCTTTGCACTAAAATAAGTGAAGTAACTTCCTTTAAGAGGCTTTGATTGAGTGTGACTAAGTTTTTAATACTTGAAGAGTACTAGACAGGTTACTTACTCAGTTTTTTACGACCAGCTCTGCTGGCTGGTGTTTCTAGGTTATTAGAGAGGTGCTTGAAAAAAAAAAAACAACCAACGAAGTATACGGTGAAAGCACGACTGAATTTGCGCATTTGTGTATTACTGAATATGGCACTGCCTTGACAACCATTCTAAGGGTGCTGCAGAATGTTTGATCTTATCAAAACCCAATAAAGAAGCTTACCAAAACAAATAAACAAACCAAACCAAAAAAAAAAAAAAAA
>VWYH01001924.1:18818-90418 GCA_013399365.1 Pampusana beccarii
AGAGAGAGAACTTGGTCTGATGGAAGAAGCAAATACTGCTCTTTCAAAAATGATAAACCATAAATGAAAAGAAAAATAATAAGGTCTAGAAGTAGATTCCTGGCTCTACAACCCGACTGCTAACATTTGGCTATCTCTGACAACTCCTGTTCAAGCAGGTCCTGAACAGTACTGCTGACACATGCCACATGCCTTTACTAAAGATAATGCATATGCAGAATACATCACTAATATTCTTTTAAAGCCTCTTTGAGAGCAAATACAAAGTAGCAAAGTATGTAACTGGAACCACTGAATTATTGCTTTTAGACATTCAGTTAAGTGGGGAAGGACTTGGTTAGTAGCACTCTGGGCTACTCACTGCCCAAGCGGCAGCTGCTCTAGCACCATGTGAGATAACACCAGGCATAGGGAGGCTGGAAGATGAGCCCTTCCTGCAGACCATTCTAGTGCCTCAATGCCGTTTCCATCGTGAATTACAACGAAAAGTCAAAATAGAGAGTAAAAATGGAACTGAGGAAACTCTGCAAATTTTCTTTCATTTAAAAACGTCAAGGAACTCGGCTTTTGTATGGGGAGACAACCTAACTTTGTTCCTCTAAGTTGTCACAGATGTTTGTGCAAATTGTAATTCTAAATCACATGGTCCTATTCTTTCCTGTGTTGGTCTCTCTGGCTTGACTACATCTCCTGTGCTACATTTTAGTCAGGGGTTACACTGACTCGTTATAGTAGGGAAATAGAATAGAGCAGAGGGAACTGCAGCTGTTCAGTGCAGAGATTGCCTGAATTTCAACTGAATGTATTAATGTGGTTTAAGCATATGGTAGAATCAGGTAACTGAGATTTAGTCTCTTTGATTTACAAAAACTGTTCAGAGGCCTGTTCACCAGCAGGGTGAGGGGGCAAATCACCTGACAGGAGACAGCTAATGCTTCTGAGCTCCTCTCAGGTCACACCACACCCAAAATAATCTATGTAGATTCTTTTTTTCTTGGACTTCTGTCACTAGACTGTGTTCAGGGTGGTATTTTCCTCCATTTGTGTGCCTGCCTCTGTTGATGGTGTCTTGCTGTGGCACTTTCCCTTCCTTTTTCCTGCTCTGCATGTCCGGTTCCCCTCTGCCCACACCAGCACACATCCCCCCAACTACATGTGATTCCTCCTTGGATGCTAACACAGTGCTTCTCCACCTTTCAGATGCTGAGCTGTTTCTTATGGCTATGTCAAGAGAAGAACCATCGACTGTGGATGTTTTGTCTGAGACATAAACCCTTAAAAAATGTCAGTATGCCACCCACATTATTATGTATTTTTGTAGAAATACTTGGAAAGAAAGGGGAAAAAAAGTGGAACAAGAGAAGAGAGGTGAAAATCAAGTGAGGTGACGATATTTGGAAGGTGGCTGTATATACTCACAGAAAACTGTGATGGAGCCTGAAAAGCTTGTTGTCACTGCAGCAGCAGGAGGTTGAGCTGCACAACCCCAGCACTGCTGCGTTGGCACTTGATGCACAGTTGGTCCCCTTGTAATTCGAACAGTCAAACTTCAGAGGGGATGGAGCAAACCCTTTCACAGCCACTCAAAATGTGCCATTGCAGAAGCACTGAGGGACCCACTGTCACTGCAGAAAACAAAACAGAAAGGAGAGCTGAGAGGCTGCCTGCCCTGGGCAGCAGAGGTATGGACAAGGTATGATGAAGCGGGGAGCAGGATGGAGGGAACATGGAGAGACGTCCAGAGCTCAAAGGCCATAAAAAATGTTCTGGGCTCATTTTATGTATGTATGTATGTATTTATTTATTTGAGGAGGAAAGGCTGATGAAAGAGATGAGCTGTCAAAAATACATTTTGCATAGAGCAGCACATCTCTCTTATTTCTAAACTACATGAGTCCTTTTTTACTATTATGGATGTATGAATAAAGCCTATTATGGCAAGAGGTATGATTTCTGATACATCTTAATGGCATTTTATTTCGTTTGGCATAACTTTATTGATCTGTGCTTCATTCCAAGTAACATTGGCCTTACCTTTTTCAGTCATGGAAGAAAAGTTATTTATGTCTCAGTTACTGCTGTTAAATGAATACAGAACTTGAGTTCCACACAATCACACAGGGCAGGCATGTATGGCTGCATCTCCTAGTAAATTAAACATGCCCAGGATTGAGCCTAGGCACTGAATGTGTCCAAGCTAAATGACATGTCACAGATTTATGCTACTAAATTTTCCCAGCCTCTAAGCTGTAGTGACCAGAAATTATGTGTTAGAAATACCTTCTGGTAAATTCCAATTCCCAAAACTCTGCTAGGAATTGTTTAGAAGGACTGGGTATGGGACAAAAACACTGGGAGAGTAGTGCAGGAGAGGAACAGCTTAGCAGGAGAGGCTGCTGAATCTCTGCCCCTGGAGTTTTGCAAGGCTTAGTTAGACAAAGCAACAGCTGACCTCATCTAGTGCTGGCGTCACCTGGCTTTGAGTGGAAGTGAGCTGGGTGGACTTGGTCATCTGCAGCCAGCACTGTTCTCCCTGTGAAGAAGAATTCACGTGCATCAATGCTGTGCGTGAGCCTTGTCCAGAAAAGACTCCCATTGACCACAAGTTGTGCAGGAGCATCTACTGTATTCTAATTCAGTGTATGATATTTTTTATAAACAAGGGTAACTATTTTCATAATTACTTCCTCTCTCTTGTTTTATACTCTGCCCCAACAGACCAGCAGTGATGTTTACATTCTGGAGAAGTATATTCTGGTTATTAGTGGAGGTGATTTCTTTCATATGCCAGGAAATTTACTTAATCTGCAGCCTACATACTGAGGGTCATCATATATTTCAGCTAGTTTTTCTTTCTAATAAGTGGTATGCAATTGCAGTTTTCATCTTTACAGGCTTTTTTTACATTCCTAGTATGAAATGTGAATATGACCTCAAGGAGATCCAAATTTTGCCTATGTGCACAGAAAATACTTGAATCTGCTGACAAATATATGTCAGTACTTTATGAGAACTTGGTATGCACTGATGGTAGGATATATTTGACAAGATTAATCAGAGACTAGCTCATGGAGATATTATCCGGACTGCACAAGTATGAGTGAAAACCACTCAAACCCAAATTAACTTAATAGAAACACTGTTGCTAACGCAGCACAGTGCACTAAAGATAAAATACAGTGACTGGTCAAAGAGGAGAGCACAGCTAAGCATTTAATCCATTAACTATACAACTTCCAGTCTGGTCACATAATGTGACTGACAACAGTGGTTTGTACGTTTGAACCAACAATACAGCAGCAGGGCCCACTGCCAAATTTGCAGCCCTGTTTTGCTGAGACTTGTGCACCCAGTGTTGAGTGCACAAGACGACACACAAAAGCTGCTTGGTATTATCAGATTGGTAAGTGGCACCATAAACATCAACACTGGCCTCTTTTACACCCCCCAAAGAGGATGTCCCCCAGTATACTCCTGCAAACTGCTGGTATGTGAACATCATCTTACTACACTCTGCATAACAGCTTTAATGATATGGCCATTCTAGAAAATCCTAAAGAGCATTTAGGCCCCACTTAAAAATGTGCTTAGACTTAGTGTCTGCTCTCATTTGAATCAATACTAAAGTTAGAATTGACTGAGAGTTATTTTACATATTTGTGAAAATGCTCTCATTTTCTCTCAATTATTTTGCTTTTTAATTAAAAATAATGACTTTTAAAATTCTTCAAGCTGAAAAATTCTCTCCCCTTCAGCTTTTGACTGACAAAAGAATAAATACTCAGTGTTTGGAGAGTCTCAAAACCTAGTTTGAACTGGTTAACAGGTTGTTGACACGATTTTTGCTTTTCTTTAAAAAAATAAAAGACACTTTATAAAGAAACAAATTAGAAAAACAACAAACACACGCCAGTGGAAAGTATTTCATGAGCCCTGAAACTTTCACTGGCTTAAAAATTGCAGTGCTGGGCCAACCCTAAGCAGTTCTGTAAGAAAAGGAGAAAGGTTTTTTTTCATTGGTGTTTCATTGATGTTCCGCTTGTTTGTTTTATTCTGCTTTATATGAGCTTATGCTTTTGTTTCGGTAAATAATAGTCTTGGTATTGTAAGAGTGCCGCTTCACTTGGTTCCCCATGCAAGCGGGGTTTATGCATTCACCTAAGTATGTGCTCTGTGTCCATCTCCCCAGTACTTTGTGAAATCACTGGTCTGTCAAATCAAGTCAAAACTGCTCTCAAAGATATTAAGCTTTCACAAGTTGCATGAAAACAGGTGACTGGGACACGAATGATCCTATTAGCATTCCTACAGAGAGGAAAGTTGCAAGATAACTACACATTTCTTTCAACACTGGAATTCAACAAGGCAGAAACATTTTATGGAAAATGGCCCCTTCTGTTGAAAAGACATTTTCAAGTGGCACCCACACCTTATTAGATTCTAAATAACCTGACCATGAGATCCAACATCGCAGGAAAGTAGGCTCCACTTTGTTCACTGAGTTTCTTGTTAAGGAATACATTTCCTCCATGGAGTTGCTCTTTGTTTAACCTCTCCCTGAATGTTCAGAAAGTCTGACACATGGAGCAGTGCGACTGCAGCTGTGCATCAAAGAGCTTTTGGAAGGAAAATGACAACCAAATACCTAAAGCTCTAGATATATTTGTCTGTGGGGAGACAACTGTAAAGGAAGAAGGCAGTCTTGGCAGAAACCGTGCAGATGTGACACAGGGTCTGCCTGCGGAGTGGGCTGAGCAGGCAATTGCCCAGAGCAGTAGAACACCCCTGGTGAGAGTGGTCATCACTGCACCGGAGAATACTCTTGTCCTGCTGTGACAGCCAGGGTCATTGGTGGACATGGGGAAGCTCCTCTCAGAAACCGATTCTTTCCTCACCTATGGTGGGACCAACAAGTCTTGCTCCTCCCTTAGCTCTCCAAACCACTGCCGTTCCCCATCCTCACTTTTTGTGGAACAGCATCGTAACCCTAACTTCCTCCCCAGCTCCCCCTACACCTTGCAGCACCAAAACCAATCTTCCCCACAGTTCTGAAAAACCTTGAGTTGGCCCTGGCACAGTGGAATGGAGGCAACCCAGTTTTGACAGGAGGAGTACAGCACACTGTGAATACCGGGCGTTGTCTCTTCTCTAGACAAGTTACACTAAAACACTTACTTGCTGTTTTCAACAATCCTAAATTCGTGCTAGTGCTGCAGCAGTATTAAAACACGGGAGCTGATCCTGTACCACTGAAATCAGAAAAAAATTCGCCCCTTCATTGAATGGGAATGGTTTAAAGCCGTGTGCATTTAAGACAGATCATGCTTTGCAACTTTAGACTGTAAATCCATAAACTCTGCAGACATTTAAGTTTATTGCTTACACTTATTGTAGTATTAAGGTTTCAGTAGTTGAAACTATTACTATTTGTCTTTGTTGCTAGACTGTTTCAAGCTTCATGGCCTGACGTTTGTGCAAAAGTCGAGCCGAGTTATTGCAGAAAGTTGTCTGTTAAGTGAAGGAATCATTCTGATTGCATTTTAAAAGTCCATTCTCATCCTAGAGATGCTACTGGTCCTCCTGGCACTCCAATTTTATGCACCGGTAACTTCAGCAGAATCAGTCATCTCTCTGAAACTGGAAAAAGCTACACAAATAAACCCCATGGGAGAACTATGCAGTAACATGGCCTTGGGGAAAAACTGCAGAGATGAACCAGCCAGGCTTCATCCAGTATAAGCAGTTTGCAAAACAGGAGCCTCTTCCTCAAAAAAAGCCAGAACAAAACAAGGTCCCTCAGAAGGACTCTCCCCTTTGCCTCTGCCTCCCTAGGTGTGCACAGAAAAGCCTTCTCTTATGGCCAGAGGGGATTTCTCCTGCCCAACACCAGCAGCCAGGGATGGAGCTGGGGAGAGGAGCCGGCCAGACTCCAGCTGTGAGGAGCAGCCACAGAAGCCACTCGAGCACTTGGGGAGGTTCTCACCACCCCGGCCAGACTCTTGTTGCCCCAAGCACTGAACCTCAGCCTCCCTGCACTGAGGCTGCATAGGGGTGCTCAAACCTCATGTTGCCTCTTTGACTGGGAGCTGGACTTGCAGATTAATTTGTTTCTGTGCAAGAAGAACAGGCTTGTGGAAAAGTGAGTTTTCTCTGAGAGGGCTGCCTGGATAAAAGTCAAAACAGTTACAATTTTACTTCTTCAGTGAAGTATTTTGGCGTGAGGGTGACCGTCAGAAGTTGCTCGTGTAAGGGAAAGGATTACTTCTACACAAGCAATATATTTGGAATATTATCCTTCATTTCTAATTCCAGGAACAGGGACATGTTTTAAATATAGAAATACTGATTGTCTTTCCTAATTACAGTATGCACCAGAATTGCTACAGTGTTAAAATTCAATTTATGAAGTGTGAAAAAATGATAGAATTAGGCGATCTGTTTTTCACTGAGTCTTGCCTTTATGCTTAGCTGCATATGAGATATACGCAAGACATATATTATCAAGGAATGCATTTAAGACTAGTTATTATCGACAGCTAATAACACACTTATTAAATGATCCCGAGCAAAGTCCGAGTGTGCTAATGTTACATCAAATCACTCATTAAATGCTGTAATGACCACTTTTGTGGAGTTTACTGGTATCATACTAAAACCCATATTTAATGGTTTTACAGCTTTATTTTTTACAGGAAAAAGCTTCTGCTGTCTACTTGCTGTAGAAGATCAATTGAGATTTAGTTTCCTTTTCTGTTTGAAATATAGACTTTTACTTTTCTCAAAAAAGTCATAATCTACAAATATAATTTCCCACCAGTTTATGTGCACCAGTGTACAGACAGAATGTGGTAGGCACTTAGTACCTCATGATTAACTCATGCAGCTACAAATACTCATTTACTAATAAAAAGAGAGAAAAAGAAAAATACATCCCCTGCTCTAACTTAAGTGAAGCCAAATTTTATTATTAATTTAATAACATCACTTATTCATTCACACATAGGGAGAGCTACAGAATGCATGACAGCTGAGACCTGTAAAGACGTTTACATTCATCTTCACGAGTGAGCAAAGTGATAACTCGTAACTGGTACAGCTAAGAGTGAGTTATTAGATCACTCCTCACAGATAAAAGGTTAGAGCAGATTTCAGGCATCAGATCTTTTAATGTTTCTGTGTTGGTTCAACAGTGAATATGAAAAGATAGACCATTTTTTTGCTTCATGCTCTAGCAAACCGCTCTTCAACTTTTCCACAATTGCCCTTGATTCTCCCTATATTTTCCACCCAAGTTGTGCTGACTTTGCTGCTCTGAGTTTTTTCTTTTACATCTCGACATCTGTATGAACTAGTTATTCAACTGAGTAGAAGATCAACAGCTGTTTTTTTCAGAGACAGATTAATAGCTTGATTTTTACTGGCACCGAAGAACACACATATAGGGAAACTTCTTATTGGGTTAAGCTTGTTGTTCGGACAAAAGGTAATTTACATGTGCATTTGGCCCGACCCTTTTGTGTGACCTTTTCATTCTAACTACATGGTGGCTTTTGAATAAAGGCAGCAAGCAAGGCTCATTTCATCACACAGCACGGTGGCTGTGAGCATTCACTGGACTCCAGGCACTCAGACAGGACCAGACAGCCCAGCAGGGTACAGATTTGCAGCATCCATATTAAAATGCTAAACTCATTTTCTATTGTGCCTAAAGTCATGACTTTGATTATAGATGTCCAAAGATAACGTCAACGATGCAGACATTTGCAGCAGTTGTTATTTTGGCTGTCTTGCCACAGGCTGACCAAAGGGGAAAGCAAAATCTGTTGCAGCTGAATCTAAAGCAACACACCTTTCTTGTAGGCACTGCAGATCCTGTAGCTCAAGCACTGACAGTGGTCTGATGCACTCATATATGCATTGCACAATCAAGAAGTCACCTAGCTTTTGCAGATCGTACTACTTTGTATTAAATCAGTTGTTTACAGATATTTCTCGTATTTTTAAATTATAGAATCTATTACTGCAGCATGTACAATGCTGCCTGGAAGTGCAGCCCTGTCATTTGCAAGTGTTGTATTTATGGCACTTATTAATAAAACGCAGGTGAAATGGATATCTCAACTGAAGTGTGTATACAAAGACACACGGGTTTCTTTCTTATATCATAAACTTTGATTAATATAAGGAAAATTTACCAGGATTTAAAAAAGGGGACTGAGAACACAGACTCCTGATTTGCATCTAACGATAATTAACATAATTGGATTGATTGCAGCTATATTGATTTCTGCTAGTGGACTTTCTAAACCACAGAATGCGATCCTCCAACTTGTCAGGACTCATGCTGGCTCTGTCTTGAGCAGTAGTTAGACAAAATTGGGTGCATCTGTTCTTTACTAAAAGAAACAATCTACTTTTGGAAATGTTTGTGTATCTATGATAAATAAGCTTTGGTTTCCACTTGTGAAGATGTGAAGAATGCTTTACAGTAAAGCTTTTCTTGAAAAAAGAAAGTAGTATGTACTGTAAATTAAAAAAAATAGTGGTAGAAGCATATTTCACCTTTCTGCAAGTGATGCATGTGTATGCATTTCCCATCAAGGGCTTTCAGTCATAAAGCTAAAAATACAGGCAGAGTGAGAGAGGAGAGAACAGATGAGATTAAAAACTAAACCAAAACATACTGTAAAATGTGATTAGAAGAACGAGGCAGGGTTGACAAGGTTTATTAACTATCACCCTTCCTGCAACAATACTTCAGCTCCAGAGGCTTTTGTCAAAATTTCTTATAAAAAAGTGGGGGAAGGGGTCTCATTTTCAGAAACTGCCAACATGCACAGCTTCAACAGGAGCTGCAGGTCCTCAGAAAATGAAGTTCATGGTCTAATAGGTTCCAGTTGCCTCTGTTCCTGTCTGCAGGTCATGCTGTAAAATTACAGCATTCATGCATAGCAGGTATAATGCTCAGAGGAATTGACAGTGGAGCACAAAAGCTGTGCAAGGTTAGGGACCCAGACAGGTTTCTGTAAAGCATCAGATTATCAGCTATTCAGAGTAAAAAATGAAAGGAGAAAAGAAATCTTATCTCCAGGATTTGGTATCAGTCAATAAGAAACCTGAAGTTGGAATACAAAGACCTAACAGTGAATAAACTGTTAGCAGACTTATTGCACATATCCATTCTGGGTAGAATTTTCACACAGGACCAGAGACATCTATTTCTTCTACCATGCTCTTCTATAATGCATTCTATTGGACCTAAACCCTGCAAGAGAACTAGGGGGCTTTCAAATCAATTTGTTTCAAAATCTCTGGGAGGATTTACTGCATCAGTTTTCCACCATGATGTTCTGCACGGGACACAAACAGTTATAGGCCTATCCATTTAAGGCTGGTGTTTGGTATATATATATTAAAAAAACAACCCACAGTCAAAAGAAATTTAAAAAAACTTCTAACCCAGAACAAAATATAACTGAGCCTGAGAAATGCAAAAAACCCTTTGGTTTTGAGAGAGGACTGTTCAGACCTTACCCTCCTGGGCATGTATGTTTTGAGTGGAACAGAACCAGATAGGAAATTTCCAATTAAAAAAAAAAACAAACAAACCAAACCTTAAAGTTATTATTTTTAAATAATATAGTTTTTATTTTTTAAAAAGTTTTTAGAAAGTCATTGGTTTTTTTAAGTGTGGAGAGGACTGTTTTGTTTTCAGACCAAGCATAGAACTTCTTGCCAATGAAAGGTGTAATTTTTTTTTCCTTCTGAAACCAGCTGGTAACTTGGTGGCTAACGAATGAACTTAGGAGCCATAACAAATCCGTGCTCTTTCTGGTTCAGGCCAGAGTTTTGATCTGAAGTTACTGACCTCCAAGGTGAATGTCAAGTCATTGAGTTATGATGTTCTAGTCCTTTAGTTCAGGTGCCTGCACCTGAACTTCTCATGGGAGAGCTACCCCACTTTCTACTGCACGGAAGCTTAACACCTTGGTTTTCCACACTCCATGTGGCAGCATAAGCGCTGGGCTGAGGAACTATTCTCTGCTTCACTGAGCATTTCAGTAGTACAAAACAAAGGAGCCTTGACAGTGACAAGCAAGAGTTCTTCCTTGCTCCACGGTCAATACACTGATTGCTATCAGCATCAGTGAGTGATGGATCACCTAAGAAAGAGTGTATTTTTTTTCTCCCACCTGAGAAATAGAAATAATAGGGTGTCTTTTCCCGGTATTCAGGGTAGTAGGATAAATGCAATCAAGCTGGGAGGATACTCAGGAAGGTGGCTAGCCACACACACAATTAAAATGACTTTTGAAGCAGCAGTGTCACCAAGACGCAGCTACAAAGTAGTATGCTTGCCAAGACCTAGCCAAAAACCTATGGTAGCAGTTCCATTGTGCTTAAACAGGAACTTGCTGATCAGTTAGCACAGAATCAAGGAAGAATTGTTGTAATCAGACTCCAAGGTCACAGAACATTACATCTGATTTCAAAGTTATCCTTTTTTAAGTATAAATATTTACCCATATTTCTATATGATAGAAAGAATACCTTGTAGACATTCATCCAGGAGTCTAAAGTGAGTGTAGGGCCTCAGTTTCCCTCTGTAACAATTTTCTGCTAACATAAAACCGATGACTTCAATAATATCGGTCTTGATTTACCCTGGTGCAAAGATAATCATGGCTTTAAAAGAGGAAATTGTCATATTATCGTACCTGTCAAGAAGAAAATAGGAAAATAGTTGGGAATTTTCCAGTGAGACATGCTTGCATCAGAAGTTGTCTATTCCTTGAAACAGAAATATCTCCCATAAATACCATTTAATGAGCTGCCAATGAGCCACAGAAAGGATTTCTGTCTGAAATCTGACTTGTTTTTTGCCAGCTCAGCTAAACGATTGCTGTGAGCCCTGGGTTTCTTTGGTTTACAAATGTAGGATGGCTCTTCTATACAGCATTATAAACGTATAGCTGTTGCACTTTCTGCACAAAGCTTGAAAGTCTTGAGAAGACCACATCTACCTTCCCTTAAAGCTCACAACTGGTGTGGAAGGTGTGTTGCTGCACATTTTTTTCTGCAAATGATGGGAAACTGGAACCCTAGAATACCTTGTTACTGTGGCAAAAGAAAAGATCCTTCTAGCCCTGTCTGCCAGACTCTTGAATTTTGACATTTTCTGAAAAAAGAGTACTTTCCGCTCCCGCCCCAATGACAGTTTAAAGTTTAAAAACAGCAATTTTTGCTTCTTTCTCCATACGCAAAACCATTTGTCCCCTCCTTGACACATATTCCCTTGATTTGTGTCAACCTCAAGAAAATGGATCAACAATGCCATATTCAAACATTTGAGTACTTCACTCCAGTGTACAGTACATAAAGGTACCTTCGCTGTGGAGCAAAATAGATACCAAATAATTCATATATATATATATATATGCATAAAATCCGTATGCACATACATATGTGTATCTATATTTTTATTATGTACCTGAGTATGCATGTGTATATACCTCCATATACTATACATATATACCTCCCAGCATCTTGTATGTACTTCTGATTTTAAGTTTTCAATTGAAATTTAGCTTCCTTCAGGTATTGGAGGATGTAATCAAAGAAGGAACAATGCTATTTAAGGTAGCACAATTTTTCCATCATTGCAGCCTTAATATTGAAAGAGGGAGGCAATTTTCAGAGATGAGACCTTAGGTAACCCACTGATGTGTAGATCTGCGGCCTAGTCATCCACCAGAGATAAAGCTGTTTCTCCCGTATGTTAGTATTTCATGTTCCTACACAGTCTGAGGCTTTGCCTCCCACGTGTTTCACATGCCTATACATAAGGGTTCCTGTATTCAGTGTGTCCTTTCTTCCCCAGAGAGTTCACTTACAAAAGCTCTTGGCTGCGGCTGTTGCTAAATGAACCAAATGATGCTGCAGTGCACGAGTTAATTTCCTCATTTGTGGCTATAGTCCATCTTTCAGAGATTTAAATGTGCATTGTTCAATAGCTGTGATGTGCTATTTAATTTCTGAAGTAGGTGCATATCAATGTTAGGTAAATTGATCCCTTTATCACCCAATTTTCAGTACCTCAACGAGATATTTTGAGGCTTAATTGATAAATGCTTGAAAATACATTCACATCCATTGAAAGGATAGAGTGCATGATAGTATATGATCACGATGAGTATTTACGGGGCCTCCAAATAGTAGCTTGGGTTTTGTTGATGCTCAGCTGTAATTCATGCATGACCTCTGCAAGGTCTCCACTGAGATCCCAGGCCACAGTCCCTCACTGAGGTTGCATTGTCGGTGAGAGGTAGAATAACTGAGCTGCAGCTATATAGTGCTGACACAAAAAGTGCAGCAGTAGAAAACAACACCCCAAAGCAGCATATTTAAAGCCATAAAACAGCATGAGGCCCTAGAACAAATGCTCACTCCAAAGAGTTTAAATAACTACAGCGACATTTCCAATTGCACAAACCTATAAACAAAAACATGACCGAGAAAGCTGACATTCAAAAAAGTCACAAGAAGCACCAGATCTGCAAAGAGCAGAACCAGATCTGCATGAGTTGCCAAATGATCGGAGCAAAGTTGTTCAGCCCCGGTGTCAGAAGCAGCAGAAGGGTCCAAGAGAATTACAAGTGAGAGATGGTCACATCTTTCCAGCAGGAAGGAAAGAGATAGCAAAGTAGTTTTAGAGCTGGGAAAGGTTTCTAAAGCCCTCTCTGAGATGGATTAAAACTGGCATTCCCACTGAGGTGTGACTGCAGCCAAAGTGCAATTTTCCAAGATCTTGGACAGAAACAGTAAATTAGACTTAAGATTACAGGGATGGGGGGCTTGCTGTTCCTGAAAACCAGAGTCACAGTGCTGTGTAAGAAGAAGTAGGGAATCTCCCTAATCTGCAAGAGCATTATATTAAAATAATGTGAAGCAGAAAGGTGAAACGCTGAAAACAACTTTAGTATGCCAGAAATAAGATTGCCAGCTGCTGGCCCAGGGGGGATTTCCTTGTCTGATTTGGATGAGCAGGATTCTGCAGGAAAAACAGCAGGCAATTCTGTGATGAAAGATCATCTCAAAGTCTCTGCTCACAGCTGAGCTGAAATAAGGGGGCTGTTGTCATTTAACCCCAGCCAGCAACTAAGCCACACACAGGCACTTGCTCACTTCCCTGCAGTGGGATGGGAAAGAGAATTGGAAAGGTAAAAGCAGGAAAACTCATAGACTGAGACAAAGAAAGTTTAATAGGTAAAGCAAAACCCGTGCACGCAAGCAAAGCAAACAAGGAATTCATTCACCACTTCCCATGGGCAGACAGGTGTTCAGCCATCTCCAGGAGACCAAGGCTCCATCACGTGTAATTGTTACCAGGGAAGACAAAATGTCATCCTCCAAACATGCCCCCTTTCCTTTTTCTTTCGCAGCTTTATGTGCTGACCATGACATCATATGGTCTGGAATATCTCTTTGGTCAGTTGGGGGCCAGCTGTCCCAGCTGTGTCCCATCCCAACTTCTTGTGCACCCCAGCCTACTTGTTTGTGGGGTGACGTGAGAAGCAGAAAAGGCCTTGACTCTGTGTAAACACTGCTTAGCGGTAACGGAAACATCCCTGTGTTATCAACACTGTTTTCAGCACAATTCCAAAACATAGCCCCATACTAGTTACTATGAAGAAAATTAACTCTATCCCAGCCAAAACCTACACACTGGCCCATGTAGTTGTGCTAACTGGCTCAAGCCAAAGTCATGCCAAGAAATATTTTTACAGTTTTACAACACAGACAATAACATTTTAGTGTCTGGGAACATTCCTGGAAGCTGTTTAATTTATTAGTGTAGGACCATATGCAGCCCCAAATTACAATTCCTTTAAGACAGCATTCTACATTATGCAACTGAAAGCTGAGGGGATATATTGTTTAGATTTTCCCTGAGAAACAATTGAAAAATGTTGCAGTAATGGAGATTTTCTCATAGAGAACACTAATTCTGCAGATGCTGCAGTTTTGCTTTGAAAATCATGAATGAGCAACTCGTATTTAACAAGACCCAAATTTTAAATGAACAATGAATTCTTTAGGCCTTTTTCTATGTCAGCTTTATTATAGCTGCTTTTTTTTTTTTTTTTTTTTTTTTTTTTTTTTTTTTTTTTTTNCGTAAATAGTCATTCTCAAGAAATACTACTCTGTACTCACAGAAGTGTTAAGTGGCAGAATGAGTTTCAACAGGATCTAAGAAGCCTGCAATGTAGTGCAGGCTAACTCCTATTTAGCCAGACAGCAACCCTTCTACTGATAAGATTCCAGGTTTTAAAATAACATTATCCTCAAAAATTGAGAAGTATATCAAGAGAGACTAATACTTCTGATGACTTGTCAAGTATCATTGTGGACCTCTGGATAAAAGTGGGACTACATTAAAATCTCTAGGTGTTCTTCAAGTTTTTTAATCACAAGACTATCTCATCGTTCTTTGGTCCCCTGTTCCATTCAGCTCATACCTCTGATTTCCCACAACAAATGAGCAAGGACGCTGGGAGAAAATATGTAATTCTACAATGGAGTTCCACCTCATACTGCAGAATATACGCAAGAGAAGGAGGAGTCCTATGGAAACTCCACTTGGTGATAATGTTGTGAAAGGATACCACTACACATAGCAGTTAATTCACAAGACCAAATAAAGTCGAAATTAACCTAATTTTTTGTACCTCCTCAATTCTGAGTGTGTGACTTCACAACACTAACATTCCCTTAGCATAATTTTTATGCACATAAAATAATTTGCATTGGGATGTGACTGTACAAAAAGCGTTTGGCATATCAGTTCAGATTTCTCCTGTTAAGAAGATGTGATTACTTACTAATAAAATATGTGGCCAAAGGTTCTAAACAAAGTATATTGAATATAAGTATATAAGCCTATAGTTAAAAAAAAAAAAAAAAAATGACTAAAGTAAGGTAAGGAAAAGCGGGTTATCAAGGTTGGATATTGTCTGAACATGCAGCGGAGCAGACAGCTTATGATTCAAAGCTTACTGAAGGAGGGATACCTGAACTACATTTCTGATGTAATGATAGTATGCATTTCATGTTTGAACTCTGAAGAGCAGAGTTGATCATATAGCCCAAAATATCGCTGATTTCCTTTGAAGATTCCGAATCTTTGTCACAGCCTTTACTAGGACATAGGAGTTGCTTCTTTTCTATTGTAAGTTGGTTGTAGCACTCAGAAATATCTATTTAGTGCTTAGAAAGAATTTTTCAGATTTGAGAGGTATATCAAGGTTACTAAAATATTGCTGGGGATTTTTGCAGGCTTTTTAAAATGTTATTTCTTTTTACAAGGCTTTTACATTATATTGTCCAAAAGGGAGAAGAGGAGGGAAAAATCTGATGTGAATGAACTTTGCCTGCTGCTAGTGCATAGGAGAGCTCTGAATGCTCCATTTATTTCCAGAACCCAGTAAATACAGATCGAGCAAATCAGGATTGGCTTTGTCAGTATCATTTTCTTGTCTTTTTGTTGTTGTTTGTTTGGTTGGTTTGTTTTGTTTTGGGGTTTTTTGGTAGAACTAAAACAAAAGATGACCTGACTTTAGATACATTTTTTTTCACAAAACTCTCTATGTTCTGTAAAGCAACTCAAAGTTCCAAGCAGGAACTGTTTGTCCATAAGTAATCTACCTCAATTGCACACCATCTGTAGGCATCTAACAGTGATCTAATTTGCATACTGAGGATATGGAGAGAGAAGAAACCTGCCCTGGAGGCTGTCAGAGCCAGTTATCCCTATATAGTGTGGAGTGTTTTGCACTGGCACATACATGGAAAGTCCAGAAGCTCACATAGTTGTGCAACTCTGCCAAAACTATAATCAGAAATTAAAGATGTTGACTAGAAGAGTGAGGTAAAGGCATGGAGTCAGTCATGAATTGCCTACTCTACATAGTTTTCCTCATCACCATCTGTAGCCCTAAAAGGGGGACACTGACTGTGAAGGAAATCTTCCAAAGACAGGGAATGCCTTATTTTAACACACATGCACACGTGTATAAGCAGAATGATTTATATTAGCATTTCAGTTGTATCAGAAATACATGCAACGATCTCATTTTCCACATTTTTCTCCATCCAGTTTCTTACATGCTCTCTCTGCCATGCGTCAGTGAGAGCTTTTCAATCTCGTTTCCCCTTTTCACTTTCTGTTCTATTTCTTGCTGCTTTGAGTAGGTTTAACTACCTTCTTGCTTCCCAAATTATCATTATCTTATTATTATTATTATCATCATTATCTTATTTATGTTTGTTGGGTAGTGGTTTTTTTGTTTTTGTTTTAAGATGTAGTTTAGCAGTTAGCACATGAAAGTCACCGTCTGTTTCCTGCGAGAAAGCAATACTAAATAAATGTTTTCTAGAAATGTTTTGTGTTCACCTCTGACAGGAACCAGCCCCACACACTGTTCTCCTTTGTGGGTGCAGGAGTATATGCACCCACTGTGGTAAAAGCTCTGCCCCTACACAAGTCTCTTCCTATCTACTCCGTGTTTTATCATGGGAAAGTGGGAGCCGGGGAAAGGAGAGATCTCTGTAAACATCAGAGCAGTCTCATGGGTTTTCTTGACTGCTGGCAGTGAGTGCAGAGCACACAGGAGACAGAGCACTGGGCTGATGTGACCACTATAGCCAGGAGCTACTGACTTCACATGGGTGAGACTAACCAGGCTGAGGGTTTCTTTGTTTAGCAGACCCTGATCTTTGCTCAACTCGGCACTCTGAGTTACCATTCATACCAATTTGGCTTGCATTGGCATAAATATTTCCTGTAAAATTAATGAAGTTAACACTACTTCTCCTTTATTTAACATGACAGGCCTTCCTGATCATGATATTTGGTGGCTAACATACACGGCTAAATACTAGTCAGCTCTGTTTGGCCTTCTGTACTTGCAGTGGTGCAGTTCAGTAAAATGTACTTTATTCCTCACATTAGGGGACAGAATGAAGAGGGAGGACTGATTAATTTTTACAGGGACCATGTTAATTTCCAAACCTTCAGCCAAGTCTTCTATTCTTTTTCCTTCTCTGTCAGGATAATCTGAGGGTATTTCTTATCACATGTAAATCCCATCAGCTCTCTGGAGACAACTCATGGAAAGCACAACAGCATCATCTTTGTGCTAATCCAAACCTTTTCCCAGACGTGCTGAACATATTTTTTGGCAGATCAGTGCTAGTTACTGTGCAGTTTTGCATTATGTTGTCCTATCCCTCTTCCTTGCCTTTTGGCAGGTCATCAGATGCCATTAAGATGATCTTACTGATGCAGCACTGCACAATTAGTTCTGTATTTTTCTTTGCTTAAGAATGAAGTGGCAGCAGGACATAAGTTGTGCATGGAATGGGCTGAAAAGGATTAGTCTTTACTTCTCCGTTCAATTAAATGATATTTTTGTGTGTGTACATGCGTTGTACAAACATGCATGAACATATGCAGCAGCACCAAGTTGGAAAGACTGAGGGAATCCTAAGGTACCTTCTGATCCTCCTGATTCTTTAGCTGCTTATGCTAGGAAAGTCCCAATAAATAGGCTAGCAAGCTAAAGAGGCCACAGTTTCAAGTAAACCAATCAATTTTCTGTTACACTGGTTTTATAAGAAAGTAACTCTACTTCAGTAGAGTACTTCAGAAGCAGAAACTGATGAAACTTCCCCTAGCATTAAGTATGCAATCTGACAGATCAGTCAAGGTGGCTAAGAATGCTTCAAGTGAGAGCTATAGCTACTGCCTACTGGAATTAATTGTAGTAAATACATCTTCAGCTTATTGAAACGTTTCTTTAATTGAAATAATTTGTTTAGGCATGGCATTGGGAATTTTACAATTTGAATTCATTTTTGGCAAATAGAAGAGCTCAAAGCTATTCAGATGAAATGAAATAATCATTCTGAGGCAATACATTCCTCTCACTTTCGTATATTATACCATTTAAACACATTTTTTTCCTAATGGAACTGAAGGAAAATAAGAAAAAAAAACTTTTTAAAACATGAAATTCTGCTCAGAAACTTTCAGAATAAGATGTTTCTTCATTTTCTGCCATACTTTTACAGTATTCTTTACCCTATGGAACAACTGAAAAAACCCAGTGGTATAACTTCATGAAAACTTTTAGCATCACAAAATCTATGTTATTTTTCCCTGAGTATGAACGTATTTGCACAGGTCTGCTTCTCAGAAGGCTGGAGTTCTCTCCTGACTGTCTAACTCACATCCATTTCCTCTGCAGAGGACCTCAGACTGTGCAAATGTTTGTTTTTTTGACTGCTAGTTAAGTAAACGCACATTTACAAACTTTTTGCTTGTCCCTAAATCTCATCGCCCACATTACAGCACAAGACCTTTATAATAGACTCAGTTCAAGGAGCTATACTTGTTGTCACCCCACATACAGCAAAAGATCACTGGCTCCTCATCAGCCTTCAAATTTATTGGCAAACGAAGTGACCCTTGCAATTAAATCATGACATTACAAAACATTTTTTGTCAAAGGGGACCTCTACCCCACTACTGTGCTCCCGTGAAGGTCATAGGCTCCGTTGTGTGGGCAGCTTTAAACATGACCTGAATACAGTTAAAGAGCAATCCTTTCTACTGTGTAAAAGAAGCCTCAATCATATTCCCAAACCATGCTATAACCTTGAATAAAGAGGCTTTAGCATGGTTGAAGGCAGAATTTAGGTCCCTTCTACACTGCAGTCATGCTTTAATTGTATTGCAGGGATAAAGAGATTGTAATTGGGTCTCCTGGAATATATTTTTCTTTAGATATAGCTAATCGTAAGGCCTTAAATCTCTCAAGGACATGAGATGTCATTCTATCTGTTTCAGTACTGGTATGAGAGTAAAGAATTATGAAAAATGAAGGGGGAAGGCACAGGAATGATTTCTACAGAAGAATGTTGATTTATACAAGTTGAAAAATTGGCCACAGCCTAGACAGTAAGGTAATTTTATCCAACCAAACAGAATAAAATGTTTTTTTGGTAAAATAGTTTTCCCTTAAATCTTAAGATAAATGTTTGTCCTTTACCTTCAGACAATTACAGAAGCAAACAAACTTATATATACGTATATGGATACGAATCCCAAAAGTTCAACTTAGGGTATATCTTCGCTCTGTTAGTTCCTAGCAGAGAGGCTTTGTCATCTTCGGACTCTCAGGAATCTGTTTTCATAAGTTTTTTTCAGATTTCCATAGTGTGTCTAGATGGTCTCCCCACCTCAGGCTTTTGCTCTCTAGCATATTGGAATCTCACTTGATAGTTCTTCCTGGAGCTTCTGCACCTCAACACAAAGGCCACCCAGGACTTCTCCATGCCATCCACCACCTCAGTATCTGATCCAGATGAGAAATAGACTCCAAGATCTTTATTTTTCTGTTGTATAGAAGAAACTGAAAGAAAAATTGCAGGACTGTCCATGTGCCTGTTTCACAACTTTCACCTCTTTCATAAGAACATTTTTACTACTGTCTACTCAACAGAAAAAAAAAATAATCCAGGGAGCTATAAATGGAATTATGCTCTATGCTTCTGGCTAATTATGGGATTCATCTCACCTAACCTTAGCCATCTAGTAACTAGAGATTTAGCTTAATCTAGTTTGTCAGGCCTCCTGTTTTTGCCAGAAGACATATAGGCACTTCCTGGAAATTAGCAATCTTGCTAACCAAGATATTTATCTTAAGGTGGGAAGAAATGCCTTTTGGAGATGCCTTTCTCTCTGGAGCAGCCACAGAGGGAGCTTGGATAACTAGCTTTTACTAGATACATTTTTAAGGCACCTCAGCTAGGCAAGAGGAATCCTGCCTTCAAGTCTGTAATCAAGACCTTACTTTGAAATAAGCTACTTTCAGTCATATCTCCATTAAAAGTTGAGCCCTAAACAGGAACAAAAGCCTTCTAACAGAAGCCAGAGTCTTCATGCTGTTTGTTTTGCATCAGGAATGCCACTTCTGCAGAGCTAAAAATAGGAATGAAGTTCTCAATCTCTTTTCCTCCAGCAACACTGCGACAGCCAAAAAGATAGGTCACTAAAAAGAACAGCTAGAGCTTGAAAATCAAGAGATAGGATCTTCAGGATACAATGTTTTCAAAATGTCACTTTTGTACTCACAAATTTATCCAACCCTTCGTTTTTCTCAGATGTTTTTTAACCTGATTCTTTGTATTACTTCCCTACTTTCTATAAGTGTAACAGACTGTCCCTTTGTTGTCTTTTCCATTTCATTTCCAGTTTTAATTTTGATGTTGTGGACAAGTCACAGCTATGCAAATCTCTGGGATCCTGAGATGACTTTTTACTCCTTCCTTCAGGCAGCAAAATGTCTGGCAACTTGTGTTTGTGTTCAGCCCCAGACTGCGAAGGATGCATAGACTCCAGTTTGCCTAGAGTATAAATAATGAAACAAAAACATACTGGGGCCAATGTTGTCAGATAAAACCAATTGGGTCATAACCAGCTTTACTGTGCATTTCCACAGAAGGACCATGGAAAGACTTGAAATGGGAAAAGCATGATGGGGACAAATCATTGCTGGCAGTAGCACATACGCTACTGCCTGCAGTCGTACTAAAAAAAACATGCTATTGTGTGATTTTTCTTCCTCCTCCTCTAACTCAAACTAGTTAAGCTCTGAGGTGGCAGGCAGAAGTTTCCTATCTACTCTCCAGACTACAAAGATGTCATATACATTTCCTGAGAACACTATAGGAAGATTTCTGGCAAGCAATCCAAAGACTTCCACACATGCCATCAGCCCAGATACCAACAGCACTACACCTCAAGTGCCAAGAAAGAATCCATTCATCCAGCAGTGACTGTATCTGTTTGCAAATTAATTTCCTTGAATATGTTCCCATTTACCCAAAGAAAACAAATTCACTGAGAAATGTGCGCCCTGTAGATAATCCAAACAAAGCATGCTTTACAGATGGGAGATTAGCTAACAAAATCTGAGATAATGCTGTCTCAGCTCAGTGCTAGATTACTTGTGTGCTTCCCCTTCTTACAAATTAACACAATAAACAATTACAAGATTTAAAGTATGCCGCCTTTTTTCCCCTGCTCTGTCCTTGATAGATTTGGTAAACTGGCTCTTTAGTTGGTATAAAACTGTGCATCCTTACTTATACTCTCTCAGAAGCCGAGTACAAGGTTTTACTCATGTCTTCATTATAAAGCTACTTATGAATTGTAAAGATCTTCACAAGAGGATACCTAGTCTAGCCATCAAAGCACTAAGTTGACTGTCAGGAAGGCTAGTCTCCCTCTGAACACAAACTTGGATGCATCACTTAATCCTCTTGTGCTTCCTGAGAACTGAAAATAATTTTACCTCTTAGTACTTGTTTCATTGATTTTTAAAGCCAAAAAAGGTCTGACAGAAGTTGAAGAATCTCTTTGCTGTCACACAAAGAAGTCTGCATTAAAAATCTCTACATCAAATATTTAACTTCCATCTGAGTAGCATTGTGTCTTTTTCAAAAATGTCTAGTCTTGATTTTAAAATTTAATTGAGGATTCAATATGTTAATGAGTTAGTAATTTAATTGTTAAGTTACCCCCCAAAAGCCCATACCTTTTTTGTGATCTGAATTTTACTTACATCAACTTTGTATCACCGAATCTCATCAAGTACTTGTAAATATGTTTCTTTTCTTCACTATATTGTACAGGCATGTATATAAAGCATGAATACATACTTCTGTTTTAGACAGTAAGTACTTTTAGTATCTTAGAATAGGACTGGAGAGAAAAAAACAGTTGTATATTTGCTGACATACTATCTACTTTACCTGACGAGAAAAAGGGTATGATAGCTCTGACTCAGTGTCTTCATTACAAGGCTACTATAACATACTCATCTGACTGGTGGTAAATACAACATGTTACAATCTTGTCAAGTATATAAGCACAGGCACGCAACATCAGACCAATGGTCCACCCAGCCCACTGTATTTGCCACAATGGCCAAAAGAAAACACCCAGAGTATGAAAATAAGGAACATTTACATGCTACTCTCTGCAACGCTGTTTCAGCCTTCAACAGCGGGAAGTTATGAGAGACCTGAGAAAATGTAGTTTTATGCATATGTAAAATTTATCCTTCCATAAGCTCATCCTCTTGAACCCTTGCCAACTTTCAGCTACCCCAACTGCTGTGGCAAAGAACCTTACATGTTAAGAAGAGTCACCTTCTTGGTTTTGTTTAGAAACAGCCACTTGGTGTTTTTATTTGATTCCCCCTAGGTAATACGTTGGAAGATAGTGAGCAATCAACAGGACTCTAACAGTCTGTGATTTTATAGATCTTTACTCTCCCATCAATCAGCTATCTCAGGCTGAACCAGCTGTCCTATTTCCCAGGCTCAAGCATCCTAAGCTACTGACTAATTCCTTGTATGGAAGCCACTTGATGCTTTTCATCACAAAGAAAGCCTCAATGACTTGTCATCTAACTTTTAGAAGGCAAAAGTTAGGAGAGTCAAATACCACCTTTCATGTTCAGAGTTTCCAGCCCACCTGAGTGCCTCATTGCATCACGGAGGGAGAGTCACTGAGCACCAAAGTTTGAGCTTTAAAAGGACAAAACACATACAAACAGACATTACACTTTGCTCACTGAGGAGGTTTTAAGATATACAATGGCAAGAGCTTTGGGAACAGATATGGGAACTGATTTTGTTCTTATTCATGCCAGTATGCATCTGTTTTTCCCCCTAAGACATTAGCAGTGGTGCAGTGCCATAAATGACAGCAGAATCAAGCTTATAAAGTTTATATTTTATAACCTTGCCAGAACACGCACGCAAGTCCCAATGCTATAAACATTTATAGAAGAGATGCTTTCAAAAGCATTTGATCTCCCTAACTCCTTCCCTCCAGCAGATAGCACTGCACAATACATACCTACAAAGTCCAATCAGCCAAGCCATTCCTTCTCTGGTGAAGATTTAACAACCATTTCACAGACAAGGATCCAGAAGCTATTTTCTTTAAACACAAATACCATGTCACAGACACAAAGAAGAAAGCAACTAATTTTTTTTTTAAAAGTTTATTTTCCTTTGAAACAAATGGGATGAAGCAAAGATAATTAGTCAGTTTAACTTATTTAAATAGAAATTTTGCATTGCTACAGTAAATGCTATATAAACAAATCAGACAAAAGGCCTAAAAAAAGACAAAAATCAAGATTACTCTATGGCAAAGCCAGAAGGTTATTAAATATGCAGGCATTATGTATTCTGAAGATGCTGAACATTGGTCAATGCACCAAGTGATTTAATCTGTTCCCCTGGCTTCCAGCCATTACTATCTTATCTGGACATGACTAAAGGAAAGAGTTAGAAGCAGGCAAATAATGAGCTCCAAGAGGTAGAAACATTTTGGAATATCACCTTCCCAAAAGAAATAGCTATAGAAATGTCCAAAGACACAGATATATCAAATAATGGTTTGAGTCAGCTAGCTCCTGAAAAATAGGTCTGATCAGTCCTGCTTTAACTACACATTCTGGATGTGAAAAAGCATACATAGTCGTACTAGTGTTTGTCCCTTTCTGAAGTCCTCACCCCCTGTATCTGTGGCCAAAAAAACCCACCAAAGCCATTACCTGGTACAAAATTTCTGCTTATTTCCCCCTTGTTTTCTTTCACATTAATAAAATCTTAGAACTGACAGCATGACAAATGGTATAAAGGATGACAAGGTCTTTGAGAAGGAAAATATCTGGTGCACAATGCTCTATACAAGTGTTTTTTTGATAGAATTTTTTTTTTTTTTTAAAGACGTACGCTATTTGATTACTGTAATCTAGTAAATGTGTGTCTTGGCCATGTTAAAAGATACAATTAATGTCTCTCTTTTCTGTTCAATGGCCTAAAGCATGCAGCTGCAGCAATACTTACTGAAGCTCAGGGAATAAATTGCACTGATATTTTACCCAAGTGAATTCCGTTGTCAGATGTTGTAAGTAAATAAACATTTTCTTTCAATATATTGCTTTATTAATGCTTTATTAAATGGCACAGGATTTGTACACTTGAGAGAGCTTGCAGATATTATGTGATTGAAAATTTATTTAAAAATATTAAAAAAAAATAATATAGGGAAAACTATCAATGCTGGCTTTTTTTAGTGAAACATATATTTCTAATAAAAAAAAGGAAAATATTTCCTTTTTTTTCAATATGGGTTAGAAATATACTACTGAGCCTTTCCCTCTGCCTCTAAATCCTTCAAATAAAATATCAGTCTAGATTTTTTTTCTTTTTAATAAACCAGTGATAATCTCTGCATTTACCATATTGTTGAATTCTGAGCAAGCCTCTATTCACCATATGCTTATGATACTGGAAATCACATACACAAAACCACATTGGTTCAGATGGAATGTTTGGAATTTTCCAGAGACAAAATTCTTCAATTGCTGTTTTATTTTCATGCCAAATGCATGTTCTCTCAACGTAATCCTCTGATTAGGCCACATAAAATGGCTTTTAGTTTCAACTGTTTGTTGTCTCCTTGCCCTACTAACAGTGTTAGGTTTGCAGAGAAAAGCCCCAAGCTAATATAAATCAGTAAATTTCAGTTCAAGCCGTTGTCCTTTACATTTCCACACTGGGCATACACAACAAGGACAACTCGAAAGGCTGGTTAATTGCCTTAGGAATTGCAAGTTCAAAGTCAGGCTCAGAGAACACAGCATTTCAGGAGGAAGAAAACCTTAGCTGAAAGGTAAGACCCTTTTTTACAAACACTTGACTGTCCTGCGCTGAGATTGCTCTTATGAATCTTTCTTTTCAGGTTACTGTTGCTGCCGTACAGCTATTTCTGCTAGTGAGAGATTAACTTCTAATGTCATCCAGGGGTCTTACCCCAGTGTCATGTACATTATTCTGTGCAGGTCCAGAAAATGGAGACTTAAAAGTGCCAAGAACTTGCTTAAATTGGACACTCACAAAATCATGGAAAAATTGAAATTGGAAGGAACACCTGGAAACCTCTAGTCCAACCCTCTGCTCAAATCAGAGCTAATTTCCAAACCTAGATCAGGCTGCCCATGGCTTTTGGCAGCTGAGTTACGAAGATCTCTAAAAATGGAGATCCCATGACCAATCTGGACACCTGATTAAAGCTAGACTGGTTTCAAAAGGATTTTTTGTTTTCTCCTCCAGTTTACCCAGTTGGAGTTTCCAATGGTGTAGCTTTTGAGCATTGGTTCTCATCCTTTTGCTGTGTCCCTCTGAAGGAGATATGGCTTGGTCTTCTCTGAGATGTCCCTAATAGAACGTTGAAATTAGTTTTCTCTTTAAGGGTAAACAAATCCATCTAAAGGGCCCAAAACTGGGCACAGTGCTCCAGCTATGGCCTCTGAAGTGCCTAGCAAAGGACAACGACCCTTTTGCTGGCCCTGCAGGTTGTGTGCTTGCTGGGTCTGCCCAGGATGCCGTTAGCCACCAGGCCTGAGCTCTCAAATTGCAAAGCCATCTCATAACCAGTCTGTACCCAGCCTGTACTGCTGAGGATCCTTCTGCCTTTTGTGTGGCACTTGGCTTTTGGTACTTTTTAGTACCTTAAGGTATAAGAACTGAGACCTGAAGCTTCTCATGATTCTTCTGACAAGCATCTGGCATCTACTGCCAAAACTCAGAACAAAGCCTTCTTTGCCTTTCACCATCAAAGTCAATCCAAATATGCAGAAAATAATGTTGTTAATATTCATTAAGAGCACATAATCCACACACGAGCAAACTTTATATACATGCAGTGACTTGGAAGTTCAAATAAGCAAATCAAAAGCTCAGCCTGTTCTGTACCTATGAAAAAGGTGTTAACTAAAGCTTTAATATTTTTCTTGTCATCAGCAGCAAACTGCATAAATCCAGTTAATGAACTCATCAGGATTATGACTGACATTAATAGGAAGTGAAAATTACCTCTAGACCTATCAATGTTTACGATAGAGCACTATGAATCTTAAGTATTGTTAATAATCATTTATTCAAACAGGAGAACAGTGTAAGCATCATCGTTATAGCTGGCATCACAAAACATCTGAGTGTCACAGAAAAAAGTCAGCATCAATAAGCTAACATAGTTCCACAAAGCAGGTGGTGGGCACCTCTCTGCACTGTCTGAGATCAAGCCATCATCTGCACGAATATTAACATTATTAATATTCACCGTCCTATTACAAAGTCCATTCAGCTCACTCAGGGCTTGGGCAAGATTCTCAGGGTCAACATAGCATTGCTACAAGACAAGAGTCATAGCAGCATCAAGACGCTTTTGGGTAATCCCATTTCTGTTTCTCGAATGCTTGATACAAAGCAAAGGAACCTCATGTTCATAGACACATTTAAGACAGATGGCTGGCGTATCCTGGCACTAGTATTCCTCCCTGTAACAACACGTAAGTAACAGTTATCATTGCACTGTTTGCAGAAATCACTGTTTTTCCTTAATGTACAGCTGATAACTACTCTTTGGAGCCTCCAAAATAAACAAATAAAATAAAAAAATAAATAAAAACATGCTATTGAATGTATGTCTTTTTTACAATATGGAAACATAATTCGGAAACAAGAAAGAATTGTGTCTATTCCCTCTCATCAATGTGGTGTTGTCATAACCACAGCCTACTCTGGCAGAAAGCAGGTGGGTCCAGCTCCTCAGCGAATTGAACTTGGGTAAGCTTCATGCTGAAGTCAGCTGGCACCAGCTACAGCTGAAGGCCTGCTTTAAGGAATCTTTGTGAGAAGCAGAGCAATAGTCATCCCGTAATGTTTCATACACACAAATCAAAGCAATGAGGTCTGTTACTGAGTAAATAAAGATTAAATGCTCCCAACTATCAGAGCACATTTGCAACAAGAGTCACTCTTCAAGAGGATTAAAGTGAGAGACATGCAGGCAATTGCACTGCAGTACAGGATATAGAGCTTGTATCTTAAGCTCAGTGCTGTAAACCTTCTCAGATGGCTGAACTCCATGCTGAGCAGCAAGCCCTTAGGCCTTGTTAGCCCTTTCTATAAAGTACAACTTATTTATGCAGACTATGAGCTTTTTTGCATGACCTTTTAGTTATGGCAAACAAGTAAGATATTTCAGCTCTTCCGAGCTCACAGAGGGGGTAACGAAGAAAACAGATTTGAATCTTCATTCATTTGCATGTTTATAAAATTTTCAGCCCAGTTGTCAGTACCTGAATAGTAAATATAACCCTACCAACAGTCTCTTCGCAAGACCAGTACAAGTGGAAAACTCGTGAGGTAGGTCAGATGTCTCCTAAGGTGCTGGAATCTCCCTTACCTGCTGAAACATGCTTACAGCAATTTTCAGAAGTTAAATATTTCCAAGACAACATGAAATCTCAGACAAAGCTGTGACTGAGGTTACGCACCCACAAGTAGATTTGTGGTACTCAAGTCATCTGGCCACCACAAGGCAGAACAGGCACACAAGGAAGCACAGAAAGATGGTGCCACAAGTTTAAAAGTTCTCCAAGCATCAGTTTCAGCAGCAGCAGCCCTGGCAGCAGGCTGTTCATGCAGCGCTGCTTCAGCAGCTTGCCTATAGTGTTTATATTTGCAAATTCCTGGCTGCAGGCAGCAGGCTTCTTTTGTGATTCTGTGATTAAAAAAGTAAGCATTAGCAAGAGTAGCATCTTGCATCCTGTAAGTATGCTTCCAAGAAAGGCAACTTTCTATTAAATTAATTTATCTTCTAAATCTCCTTCTCCCTTCCTACTCCACTCTCACTGTCACGGCATTCCCAAGATCTCAGAGAGGGTTGGTTTGATGTTTGGTGTATGTTTTGACATTTTGGTATCATGAGAACGACTTTCTTTTCCATATGGATAATCTCCCGAGGAGACCTGGTGTGAAGAATGTTTCTCATAGCATCAGGAGCATGGCAAATGGTCCCAATCTGAGAGACAAATGACTCTCTTGTTTTGCTTTCCCAAAATGCTTGTTTTGTCTCAGAACTCTCTCCCTTTATAGTCTAGGTGCAGCCTTGACATCTTAAACACAAGCATTTGTAGGAGGATCAACACAACAAAATGAAATCTTCAGATGCTCAGTTTAGTTATAATGTGGTTAAAGTGATCAGTTGCTTGAGCTTTCTCACAAGGCTCTTTTTCAGTTGCAATTCTCCCAGAGGAACAGAAGGCACAATTAAAAGACATTTGCAACCTTAAACAGTTTTTCTTAGTTCTTCAGAGACATTTACTTGTAGTTATGCTGCTCTCTGTAAGAAATTGGAAGATGGAGTTTTATTTTGGGTCTTGAATTCACAGAATTGTTAATACTGTTTTTCAATTCAGACACTTGGGACCAAATTTCCAAGTCAAAAAGGTCAATAGATTATAAATCAGAGCTGTAACTCAACTGGAATCAGTGGACTTTATGACAGTTTTCACTACTTTAGGATCCAGCCCAAAAGTTGCAAACACAGGACATGCTTACCATCATCCAGAGCAGAACAATGGCTGTGGAAACACCAAACCAGAATATTAATGGAATAGCGATAGCAAAACTTCCTCTTGCCAGCAGGGTGGGTTTGCTCTTGGTTACATTTATATAATCCATTGATGGCAGGATGAGGCTTACTAGGTTAATTAAGGACAGAATTGACACATGCTCACATACTAGCATTTTGAATTCAAGGCCTTTGTAGAAAGCAGCCAGGATAATGCAGAAGATTTTAATATCTATTTCTCAACATGAACAAACTATACTTAGAGTAGTTCTGACCCAAATTTGCTAATGTGGGTTTGGATTCAGGGCACTTCACTGGAGCTTACAGCACGACTATTTCAAACGTTTTAGCTGTCCCAGACCTAGCCCATCCTATGCCAGTTATTCCAGAAAAATCAGAGCTTCTGCTTCTAAAGCCATCCACCAGTAATTAGATAAAATTTGAAAACTGGGCACAATTCAAATTAACTAAGATGCCGCAATGAGCTCATAGATCCTTAACCTCTGTGTTTCCAGGATTGCAATAATAGGAAGCAATGGAAATTATTAAGATGGCAAGAGGACATAAATTAATTGTAATGAGATGCAGTCAAAAAGACTACATTTAAGTAAGAAAAGGAGCAGTATTCATTAAGCAGGAGTTATTTCCCAGAGGAAATAGGGGAAATTCTATAGCTTGAGAAACAAAAAATTTAGAATAGGTGAAGTTTTAGAAAAAGCCCTACGCAGACCATCTTCCACTGAACTGAGGAAGCCTAGGGTATATACATACAATTTTAAAATCTTTTCTGTCTACAGCTATAATACTCATACATAAATGTTCATTTTACCAATAGAATAGGCAACAGTACATCTCTCATATTTTCCCCAAAAAGAAGACACTTCTTGCTGGACAAGTCACTATTCATAGACTTTCTGGAGGAAGGAGAGAGCTGAAAAATAGGCCAGCAAGGAATGACGAAAACATTTCATTGTTTGTTGAGTTGAAAGAAATTCAGAAATATTTTTGCTAGCGGTTATAGGTAGGAAAAATAGTAGAAAGCAGAAAAACAGAAAACAGACATAATAAGGCAGGAGGATAAAGGTGCCCACTTCATTTATCTTATTATTAAACTGTCAGCCCGAAGAGAGATGGTAAGCCATCTGCAGCACTTCTTTGAGGGTTAGTAAGACTGTATCCTCCTTTCAAGTGGAAAAAACCAACAAAAAGATTAAAAAAAACAAACAAAAATTTATTATTAACAGCAATACAATTGATGTGTAAGCTATATGTGACAGTAGAAGTCCCAGTCAAAATAATATAATGGCAATATTTTTCTGCAACATCATCTGAGCAAGATGAAGGGTATGTAATTTTTGCATTGAACTCATGGTAGAAACTGTGAAGGTTTTATTTGCAGCTCTCGTAGATGTAAAATTCAAGCCCTTGGCTCCATTCCACTTTTCTACCTTGCAGCTGCTCCTCAAACCCCCTGTTCAACCGTCTTCCTCCTACTCTGTTTGCCAGGCTGGAAACACCAATTCCAGCAGCCTCGCAAACTCTTGTCCTCTGCCTGCATGCCAAGACTTCCCCAAAGCCATCACCTACCCAGCCTTCTGCTGTATGCCCTGCCCAGGGAGAAATATGGCTAATGCCACACTTACCTGGGCCAACAGGAGGACTTCCACTGATGGAAAATACTGTCTGTCGCAGTGGCTCTCTATTGTTGAACAACCACAACAAGGGGGCTAGACAGGAGGCTGGTTTCAGATGTTTGGGGTTACTGTGTAGAGCTAAGGGCAATACACATGTAAAGCGAGAACTGATTATTGCATCAAACCTCATTTCTAGATTACAAACAAAGTTTAACTCATTAGTCGTACACATATGGAGTCATATGTGTTACAGCTCCCTTACACTGAGTTATAACTACATGGATCACACACTAATTCCACTTTGGGATTAAAAGCTTCCTTGAGAAAAATGATTTATTCTAACTCCAGACTATTATGAAGAACTACTTCCTGAGTTCCTGCTTTGGAAGTAGATATGAGGTATTTTAAGTAAATATGTATATGCCATATGCTGATGCAGAGCTCCCATATTGCAAAAAATACATTTATAACAAGATTGCAATGTTACAATCGTATTTGTGAATCTAACATTTGGTTATTGTACTTCTACTGACTTATTAACTCTTCTGTGCTCACATCTCAAGAAATCTGGGGTAGGTTGCATGTTTGCTTAAGATGTGGGCTTTAGAAGAACAGTTTGCAAACGGTTCATTGACAGAAAATGAAAAAAAGCCCTCCAGTATTTGCGTTCTTTCCATAGAGATGCAATTTGTAAAACAAGAAATAAAAATAACAGATTTAGAAAAGAAAACAAAAACAATATCTATATTCTGTAAGTATATGGTAGGGGTTCATGGCATCATTCAAAACAAAAAGGGTTGGCCTAAATGTTCAAGTTTCTACCTGAACTAGGTATAATATAAACATCTGAAAATTCAGTTACTCTCTTTCTTCTGCTCTGGAAGAACCTGTATTTAAAGTGTTATGCAAGCCACCTCTGGTTTTTTGCATTACTGTGAGAAGAATAGGGAACATATTCTCTTACGTTTTAATGATCAATGTAGATGACTGCATATTTCCAAAAAAAGCTTAGTGTTAAAACCAAACAGTAATAAAAGAAATTGGAAAATTGGGCTTAGCCCCATCTAGAACTAGTTTTCCTTAAAAGACACATCCACATTTTTTTTTCTTTAAAGGGCAATATATTTTCAACATAGTTTTAATCAATCTGCAATAGATGTCTCAAAATACATCCATAATGCAGCATTTTTGAATTATGTCATCAGTTCAAATTGTTTCTTTTGGAAGAAGAGCAGGTAAATCGAATACTCCTGCCATTTATGTAGTTCCTCCTCTTTCTGTGTATGCAGCAGGATAAATCACAGCTTCCTGGACTAGACCTTACAGTACTCTTGCTCTCCAGACTGCAAGAGTCAAAGGAAATATCTCACACTCATTTGAATCAACATTAGACCAATCTATGCTGAGCATCTCTTTTTATAAACTGTGCCAGAAACAGCCGCACATTATAATCTCCATGCCAGGCTTGTAAAGCTCTTATTCCTTCTCTGTCCATGACAATAAACTATTTTTCACCAGCAACAAAAGTATCATTGGGGTTTTGTCTTTCTAGTTCTGAATGGCTTCAGGAAAGGTAAGAATGGAAGAAAAATGAACACTACCTTTTCCTGCTGGCCCTTCACAGATTGCTGTAGTTCAGAGTTCACTCAAAAGACAGGAATAGGATCCATTCTGGAATGTCCATTCAGTAAAACCAGACAGCCTTGTGCAAAATATGTTTCTGTGCTACAGGGCTAAGGAAGATCATCCACCTTCCTGGGAGAATCTCCTCTTGCTTTTTTCCTCACACATCTTAAACAAACTTTACTTGGCATTTAAAATTCCCCTGTTCACCATAATCAAACAAAGCAAAGCCCAGTGTTTTTCTGCCGCTTCTTCCTCCTCCTCTGTTTGAATCAGCTGTGAAAAGGCCCATATGCTCACTGCTCTAGGGAAGATACAGGACCTCCTCAGCATCATGCAGACCAGCAATTGGCTGCAACCAGAGGCAGCTGTGTGGATGGCTTGTGTCCAGTCTGTCCAAAGCGGACGGCTTGTTCTCTGGGAAGTCATTTCCTCTGGATCCATTTTTTAATCTCAGGGAACTGGCGCACAAGCCCTCTATTTAAAAGTTAAACTCCAGGAAGAGTCAGTTGTCATACTGATGCAAGCTGTATTTGCCACAAGTTTATGTTCTTGCTTCTCCACCTTCTTTTCAGTAACGTTGCTTTTTTTTGTGAGGGTTATGGGAAAATGCTATCTGCAAGGTAGTCTCTAAGCCTTTAGAATGCAATTCTTGAAAAAAAAAAAAAGAGAGTGTAGTACATTTTATTGTCAAGTTGCTCTGTAAAATTAAGTCATCCTGTTATTGGAAACTGCTGCTGATAATAAAGTCCTCAGGCTCCCTTCCTCTGCAGTTAACTCAGTCTTTAGGCAGTGCCTGAATCTTCCTTAAGGTACTGTCTTCCCTTTCAAAACTTACTGATGCTGGTCTTTAACTGGCCCACAGAGACACACAGTCTTAAAATACATCCTCCTTCTAAAACCTCATTGATTTGTGAAGATTTTGCAAGAACTGCAGTGTACATACAGCTTCATTTATGAAAAATTGAGCATGAAAGTTAGCCACAAACACAATTTCTAATTAACAGACAGAAATAGGGGTGGAAAATAGGGGTGGAAAATAGGGGTGGAAAATAGGGGTGGAAAATAGGGGTGGAAAATAGGGGTGGAAAATGGAATCAATGAGTAGCGTATGCATGTGTGTGTGCACCTGTGAGAGGTGGGAGGTTGGAGTAGGGTGAGAGGGGATGCTGAGAGGGTTGGTTTTTTGTTTAGTTTTTGTTTTTGTTTTCTCTATTACCTGTGGCCATTTTCCATGCAAACTGTTTGTTACCTGTTCATGCCAGCAGAAGGGGAAAAAAAAAAAAAAAGTTAATTTTGAGTAAATAAATGAAAATATTAATTGAAAAAAAATAGAAAAATATAAAAAAAAAAAAAAAGAAAAAGGGGGGGGAAAATAGGGGTGGAAAATGGAATCAATGAGTAGCGTATGCATGTGAGTGTGCACCTGTGAGAGGTGGGAGGATGGAGTAGGGTGAGANAAGAAAAAAAAAAAAAAAAAAAAAAAAAAAAAAATCAGTGACCTTTGAGTCAGTCAATTAATTGAACTAGGGAAGAAAGGGAGGAAAAGAATCTGGACTGAATTTTTGTATCAACTTTGGAAGAACTGTGGCTATGCCAAGGGCAATGTACTGTATGTAAGTTCATAGGCACAGGGGGTGTTTTCTTTCTATTTATGCACTTTTTCCTATTCATACTATAGGTGTTCAAATAAATAGGGCAAAACTTTCCTAATAAGAGAAAGCTAAATTTCTATTATTCTTAATGCAACAGCTTGGAAATTGGCTTCATTATACATACTCATTGGGTGGTATTTGGGAAACATAGAGGACTAGAACACTTGGTAAAAATCTTGTCAACATTGAAATGTTTGATTTATATGGTGCTTTCCATAATTTTAAAATCATATGATTGTTAAACCACATTTCTCCACCAAGTAAACTGCAATCTTTTTTAGTCTTCTTTCATATAATTTTTCTCCAAAGTGTCTGTCTTGGAAATGTGTTGATCATTAGAATAATGCATATTTGATGAAAACTTGCAATAAATAACGTTTTGGACACAGTTTTCAGTCACTGATTTATGTGGCTATTATTTTGTCTGCTGCATTTAACTGACATGTCTCAATTTCTCCAATATCCAAGGGACACGTACAGTATAGTAATGGAGAATTCAGATGACCTGTTTTCAGTTTCTCTTATGGAAGTAAAAGATTCACTAAGTTGTAATGCTATATAAGGAAAAACAATGTAATTCACCTGAAAGTCCAAGCTCACCAATTTTCACACATACTCACAAGACCACAATACACATCATATCAAACAAGATCATACAGTGTATCAAACAAGAATATGGTCATTCTTCACATGTTTTTCAAACACTGCTATTTATGGGAACACATAAGAGAAATTGAAAACAACATCACTTTGTTTGTGATGGTAGATGCATAATTACTCATGACATCTTTGACGTTTATTGGTCACCAAGAGGTTTATCTCCATCCTAGAGCTGCCAGATGCCTCACCAGCAGAACCAGATTTGTTTGTCTGTAAAGTGAGAGCCTGACATTGAAAGTACAAAGTTGGTGGATATTTTCCTTCTATTGTACTACTGAGATTACTCTAATTATGTTTCCTCCTAAGTTAACGTGCACATGGGTCTGGGACTGGTGAACAAGATGCCCCCTCATACCACTCTGTGTGAGGTCAGAGTACAAGCTCTGTAGTCAAAGAGAAGGAGAGCACCTTATGCCCATCTTCCTGTGAAAGCCACCTTCTACAACTTTGATTTTCTCTGAGTTAATGGTGATAAGATGATATATTAATAATAGTTTCTCGAAAAGTGACTGGGAACAGTGAAATGGGCTCCTGTATTAAGGACAGAGAAAGAGTATGGGTTGAGCTTTTTAAATCTTGTGTTTTGCATGAGAGAACTGCAAAGAGAATGGAAAAGAAGGATCAAGGGTGAGGAAAGTGTGGTTTTGTATGACAGGACTTCTACAAATCAGCATCATTTGCATTCACTCTCAAGAGTTTCCTAAAACATGTGACTGCTTGATGCCTCTGCCCAAGCCAGTTCATGTCAAAATGGTAACTGTTAAGGACAGAAGCTTTTATAATTCAGGCTGTTATGCAAGTGGTAAAATGGATTTAAACAGAAAACCTGTCTGATTTATTGTTTTATCTACCATCTAGAGCAGCTCTTGTACCTGAATGATATTCCAGATCTTTCCCAGACAATTCTTATAGCAAAAAAATAAACTACAAGCTGCACATTACCTTTTTTTTTTTTTTTTTTCCATCCATCTGATAGTTTGTACATGATCATTTTTGTATGGGGCTTTTAGTGGAAGTAAATCAATACTGACAAATGTTTGAGAACATGCATTAAATGACTCAGTTGAGCACTGAACATATCTGTCCTTTTTCTGCTAAACCTCCTCTCACTCAACAGGATGAAGAGTGCCTGGATTAAAAGCATGACTAAGTTACATTAATTTTGTTATACTAAGAACTGGCTTTGTAGCACAAACATCAAAGACTTAATGGACATGCTCCATTTTATTGAAGACAGTATATGAAAAACATCTAATGCTTCTGGATATCACATTATCTTTGCAACTTTGAAATGAATGGTAGTATAGTTCTTAAAAAAGTTTGCATCCCTAAAAAGCTCCATTTACCCAGGCACTCTACAAATATGAATCAGAGCGACTCTTCAGCAACAGAACACAGGGGAAAGCAGAGGCACAGCAATGCTTTGTTTGAAAATAAAAGGGAGAAATGATGTGTGTTTTCTCATTAGAGAGAAGTAAAACTCTTTGTTTTGGAGTAGAAAACCTGTATCATCTGAACTTCATGCTACAGGTGCTCAGGCAGGTCTCAAACCTGATCCTATAGCTGAAGAACTGTAGAAAGAACAGGTAGTCCTTACACTGTCGAAGTAACAGCATAAGGAAGCTTATTAGGTGACCTTGATAGAAAGATGGTTTCAGTTGTTTTTTATTTGGGTTTGTTTTATTTTTCCTTCTTCCCCTCAAATGGATGTGAACTGCAGAGGGCAAGAAAAGTTAATGCCCAGCATGAGACTGGAGTTAGGCACCAATACGTTAGCAGGAATAAACCAGAATAAACCAGATTTGTCTAAGACTGACCTGAAAAAAAATCTTGAGAAGTCACATGTCCAAGTGGGAAGTCATGTCATTATAACATGCTGAAGTAACAACATTCTCCTAGTCCCTCTAGCTTTAAACCAATTTTACTAGGTTACTGATGACTGTCCAGAAAGCTTCCAATTTCTTGCCTAGTTCAACCAAAACACTGTAAAAATATATATATTCTTTTTTATTTTAGTCTATTTAATTTCAGTGCACGCACATGCAGAGTAAATTCCTAAAACCAGATCTCAGAAACTGAGTCATTGATGTGTCTTCGTGGAATATTTTACGAAACTGATGGAAATAGTTATATCTTCAATGTATGTACCAGTCCAAATGGCTAAACAGTTGGGGGGGAAAATTCTGTGAGAAAGACCATTTTTTAATAAATTCAGTCGCTGCCCCCAGTAACAATGGTCTTAAAGGCAACCATAACTTTCAGGTTTGGCTATAATGAAATATCATGCCTCGGTCCATCATGAGCCACAAAACCTTAACCGAGGTTATCATACTCTAGGGTGTGCCTACAGAGCACAGATTTGTTAACTCATGTTATGATAGCCATTACTTGGAAGAATTTTATTTCTAGTGATAAAAGACTTTATAGAAAAAGGAAAAGATAGATAGGTATGTATATACTTATGAGAAGAGAAATGAAAAATTAAGTTAGCTATGTCTTCCATTGCCTACTGAATGTTATAAAGAAATAGACTAATATCCCCTGTGTAAGAGCTCTGTTGATAGAAAAAGGTTTGTTTCTCAATTACTACACAATAGTGTCTACATTACCAAATGAAAACCACTTAGCCTCTGATTTTAGAAATTCCACAGAAAAGATGAACATCCACGCCAGATATTAATTCTTTGCACCCACTAGCAAATCAGAATTAAGTATTTCTTCCAAGCTGTTTATCAAGTACCTAATCACACGAACACAGAAGAAAAAGGAAACAAAGAAACTTCAAAGATAAACATCTGTGACAAGCACAGTGATGCTGAATATACTTTTTATGAGTCCTTGACTGTATCCTGCAAAATTAAATCTTCAAGTCAAAGCACCAGGTCTAGAACCCTCAAGCAGAACCTATTCAATTAAACACTGGGTTTCCTTCATACAAAAGGAATTAACATCATTGCTCATAGCCAGCATGGGTTCATGAGGGGAATATCCTATAACTAAATTTCCTTTTGTACAAGATCACCCATCTAGTTGACCAAGGGAAGCCAGTAGATGCGGTGTTTTTTTGATTTGAGCAAAGCTTTTGATACTGTCTCTCACAGTATCCTTCTGAACAAAACATCCAGCACACAGCTAGACAAGTCCATAATACATTGGGTGAGCAATTGGCTGATGGGTCAGGCTCAAAGGGTTATAGTAAATGAAGACACATCAGGCTGGCAGCCAGTCACCAGTTGGGTTCACCAGAGCTAAATTCAAGTCCTGTGCTCTTTAACATTTTTGTAAATGGTCTGGATGCCGGAATCAAATGTACATTAAGTAAGTTTGCCAACGATACTAAATTGGGAGGAGCTGTGGATTCTCTCAGGGGTAGAAAGGCCTTACAGGGAGATCTGGGTAGACTAGAGAGCTGGGCAATCACCAACTGTATGAAACACAACAAGAGCAAGTGCTGGATACATACGAATTGGGGGATGAGAGGCTGGAGAGCAGCCCTGTGGAAAGAGATCTAGAGGTCTGGGTTGATGGCAAACTGAATGCGAGGCAACAGTGTGCCCCGGCAGCCAAAAGGGCCAACCCTGCCCTAGCATGCATGAAGCACAGCATAGCTAGCTGGTCAAGGGAAGCAATTGTCTCACTCTACGCTGCACTGGTGCAGCCCCACCTTGAGTACTGTGTGCAGTTTTGGGCACTTCCATATAAGAAGGACATCGAACTATCAGTGTGTCCAGAAGAGGGCAACTAAGATGGTGACAGGCCTTGAGGACAAGGAGCAGCTGAGGTCACTTGGTTTGTTCAGCTTGGAGAAGGCTGATGGGTGACCTCATGGCAGTCTACAACTTCCTCACAGTGAGCAGCAGAGGGGCACGTGCTGATCTCTCTGGTGACCAGCAATATGACAGAAGGAAATGGAACAAGGTTGCATCAAGAGAAGTTCAGACTGGACATTTTGAAAAGGCTCTTCACCAAGAGGCAGGTCAGTGTTGTGTCAAGATAACTCATTTAACAGAAGTGCAAGGTGGCTAGGTTGAACTCCTGGGTGATGCAACTAACCTCAAGTCAGCACTATAAGTCTAATCATGCTCAATGGCCAGTCTGGTGCAAAGATTCATGAACAGTATAATACATATGATAGGTCCAGGCAATTTAATGTTGAATTTGCACAATTAGATTCACTAATAGCACAGGCCAGTCATGATCATTGAATCTTTGCACTGCAGAGATTCACATATAGTACAATATATGCACTCCACAGATACACAAATAGCATAATATATACTATAGGCCTGGGCACATTCAATGAGAAATTCTCTTTATGAGATCCACAAATAATGAGGTTTATCAAAGCAACAGGTTCAAGTTCTTCTGGATGCCATTGATAAATACACTGTCTGCAAAACCACACTTAGTTGCAAAAATATACTTTAGTTGAAATAAGATGTTAGTTGCAAGAAATAAGTATTGGTACCATATAAATTCTAAGATGACTATATAGCACTATTAGTATAAGTACCAATAAAAGCTTGAAGTCTAAACTTGGTTTAACAAATCTTACCCAAGAGTATTCTCCTGAGGGCAGGGAAGATAGGCTCAGCCCATCGACTGGTCCCCAAAGTACTATTATGTTGTTCCCTTGACTTCTCAGTGACTGTGTCTTCCTCCTACCCTTTCTCTATTGTTAGGGTATTTTATACTATTTTCTGCATTTAGGTGGGGCTCGAGTGACTCTAGTAATACGTATCTTTGTTATTGATTATTTTAAAAATCCTTGGTTTGATTTTTAAGGTAAAAACCTCACTATGCATGCTTGAAGGTAGGTCAGAGATGGGTACCCTTTATGACAGAGGTGTGTTTTGGTATTATAATGAGATTATAATGAGCAAAGTTCATCCATCAGACAAATTTCTGGCTCAGTAACTAGCATTTTGGGTGGAAATGAACATTCATCCTTTTTAGTTGACAGCAGCTATACCTTGTCTTCAAAACCGACAGGAGGCAGACCATCTGGTTATTGTACCTGTGCCTTGTTACAACAGGGCCCAGCCATGATACCTTCATATTACTCTGCCTGCCATATCTTTTAATTGATACTACACTGAGCTTCCTCAGGCACTACCTATGAAGAATGCAGGCCAGGTGTGTGGGGTGAAATAATACAGAGCAGATTTCTTCACCTCTGCACAGCTGCCTTATATGCTGAAGATGTGGATATAGCTTTATTCTCAAAAAACGTATCCTTGGCATTTAGTTTCAATAATTTGCCCGCTCAGTAACTATTCCACAGTTGGTCACTTGAACAGGCTTCCCAGGGAAGTGGTCATGGCAACAAGCCTGTCAGAATTCAAGAAGCATCTGGATTATGCTCTTAGTCATATGGTTTAGTTTTAAGTAGTCCTGTAAGAAGCAGGGAGTTAGACTCAATGAATTCTTATGGGTCCCTTCCAACTTGAGATGTTCTATGATTCTGTTGCTAAGACAGAATAACAAGATTTTCTCTGCTGAATAACAGAGCTACCTGGTGGAGATGGATGACAAAAGGAAGTGTGTGGGGTGGGGGATTTCCCACCAAAATCCGGATGTCCTGCTTTGTTTAAATGGCTTGCTGTTTCCTGAACTCCAAGTAGGTGCTTTGATTACCCTGCTATTGGTGTGTCTGAGGGCAAAGATAAGGAGGAGAAGATGCAAGCAACATTCCTCCTCCCTGTGAGGAACTTAAGGAAACATTTTTGAAAATCCTGAGTTTCCCAGGACAGAGACACTGCTTCCAGCAGTTGTCAACTGCTCGATTCAACATTTGTTGTTTAATCTCACTGCAACCAAGACTCAGAGAAATAAAGCAGACATTTTACTTCACAGCCAAAGCAAATTTAGAAATAATTGGGCTATTGAAATTGCTGTTTGTTAGGATTTTTTTTTTTACTAGTTTGAATTTATGTATACATCTTCAATTTGTGTAATATATTCAAGAGCTATGTGAAAAACAAGGATTTGTTCAGAATAAAAATATTTTCCTCTGGGAAATTTAGAAGATCTGGTATTTAGCTTTCTGGTGGAAGTTTTATAATGATGGATTTTTGCTCAGAATTATGCAAAAAAAGGAAGCATAGTTTTCAGCACATTTCAACATATATTAGAAATAGAGCAGTGGTTGTCTTTGATTAAGTAAAGAAGACAAAGGAGTGGATGAAGAACAACTGTCAGAACTACAGTAAAAGTACCAACCATATAGAAAAATTTAATCATAAATGAAGGAGATTTTGCATTACGTCTAATGCACAGCATTTGAGAAGCATATCAGCCATGGATCTGTTCCAAGCATTAAGGCCTGGAACAAAACAAATGCTTCCAAATACTTCCAAAACCTTTTCTTGAGGACATGGGTACCTTACTACAGATGATTCATTAAAATGTCTTCTGGCCTAGACTTGCAGCAGTTCTCTTCCTTTAGTCTTTAAAGAGCAGCTAAGACATGAGTAGATGCGACTTTTGCAGGTAAAGCATTGCATATATACTGTCAGAGAGCCAAAGACTGTAAAAAAAAAAAAAAAAATTAAGACAAATTTATTAGCCTTGTCCAAAAATGTAATACCTTCTTCAGCAGATGATGAGAAACCTATTTCTGAGAGTACTTGAGACATCATACATTTGTTGTAGTTCTCCTCTGTTTTCTGTTTAATTAATAATTTTCAGCTTCCCCTTCTAGATAGAAACAAGCAAGGAAAACCTAGCATAGCTTTGTAGGCCCTCAGTTCATGGGTTGTATACTACTTTGTATTTTCAAATTCCCCCTGCAGAACAATGAACCATAAAACAAAGCAATAAGTTTCCTTCTCCCTCAAGGTAATTCCTATCCTGCTGTTTCAACTCGAAGTGGAATACTTAAACAAGCAAATGAACAAAAGGAGGAGGCACAACAAGGCTAAACACGAGAACTCCTCTTACAGCAATTTCACCATTACCAAATGGTCCAAACTTCCCTCATACGTCAGAGTTCCCCGTTGCATATCCACCTACACGCACACACATACGAAAACAGAAGGCATTGTCTTTTTAGGAACGAAAGCTGATCTCCTAGCCCATGAGACAAAGGTGCTCAGAAATGCTGGCACTCAGCAGAAAAATAGCTGGAGGCAGACAAAGTGTATTCTACATATCAAAATTCCCTTTGAGGAGTAAAAAAAGCAGTAGATAAATAAAATTGCAATAGTATTATAACTCTCAGTTTTTGATGGGGAGGGGGAATGTAAGTCCAAAAGACTACATGATCTTATAATGCTGTGTAGAAGCTGATCTAAATAAACATCTATATAAAAACGAGTGCATAACCATGTATAAGGTGCCAGCAGTAAGGGTCTCTTGGAAGGGAGTGCTTCAAAGACAACCCATGTCCTATATAATGTCAGCACAGCTAAACCTGCCTTGGTGCAAGTCAATGGCAGCAGACACAGTCTACTTCCCCTAGTGAGCCCTATAGTTACTCTAAATCCATACAACTTCTTCGGCTAGAAGTTTTAACCTAAAAGCATTACCACCAAATGGACTTCGTTACTTCCCAGGTCATGAAGATCCAAGAAATAGAGGGAGGAAGAAAAACATTTTTTCTCCAATTTCCAGTTCAGTCCACATGTCCTTTATAAACCTAAGCTGCTGGCAATTAGTTTAGCTATGTTTTGTCTCTGCACTTATTTTCTCCACTCATTTTGGATGATCTCTCTATGTTAGATATCAAATACAAACATTTGCCTGTCAAGGTTGATCTCCATCCTTCTAAGCTTCCCTTGTTCAGCTAGAAAACAAGTAGTTTCTTACAGCACATCTAAGTCTAGTGAGATGACTCAAGGGGTAGAAAAAAAATATATGAAGCACTAGGCTTTAGTACACTTCAGTGCAACAAACATTTAAATAGTGGGAAAAGACAAGATGAGAGAACAATGTACTCAGCACTGTGAACTTCGTTGCTGACTTCTGCGTTTTCCAGTGATCAGAGATCTTAATGATAAAGGACAATTTAGTTTTGCACTTTCGCTTTCCCACTGATCACTTCAAAGTCTAGACTTGATGATGCCTGTACAATGCATTTTCTCCCAAAGAGGCACAAATCTCAAACTGGAGACACCAGCTAGCACAGCCCCTTCAGAACAGCAATGATTCTGCTATGTTGGCAGTGTCCAAGCTAGGAAGACCTAAAAAGGAGATGTAGTTCTCCGCCTGCCAAAAGCACAGACTGGTGTGGCATCTGTGGGTGGATCTGATTCCTCTATCTTGAAACTAATGAATTAAGAGCATTTCAGGAGCTCAAAAATGTAAAGGATTTAAGGACCAGATCCATCAGTACTTGGGGAACAATACTAAAACCTTTCACCTTCACTTAGGTCTGCCTGCTGCTGTTCTGGAAAATGCTTTATGTATTTTGACTTCACACAAAACATCAGCTTTGGCTAAACCTGCAGTCAAACCTTCTGCCCAGCTGATATTTGCCTTTTGCACATTCTGCCAGGGATATATTCGCATGTTCTGCTATTGCAATGCTATGTGAGCTTGCTGTACCTTTGCTATCTCTTGCCTATGCTAAAGTTGCCTTGAAAGATTAATAGGGCTCCATTCTTCAGCACTGTCATTTCAGCACCTTTTATAAAGGTCATTCACACTTAAAAATGAGGCAGTTAGAAAATAGTTAAGCACCTCTGTCAGAATGACTTTTAGGTCACAGGATGCAGAGGGCCTCAGGTCCTGTGTGCGTCACTCCCATTAAAAAAATAGTAATTTACTGATAACCAAAATTGGTATAATAATTCATGCGTGCAAATTAAATAGAAAACAGAAGTATTTTAGGAGGATAACATCCATTATTACAACACTGTATATGCCTGAGACAAAGCTGACAAGTTTCATGGCCATTTTCACCACAGTCATGGTGAAAATATTAGATTTTTATGGTTTGTCGCAGATTAATGAGAAAATACTTTTAAGTACAGTTCTAATATTAAGAAATTAGCAGAGATTTAACGGTCCTTATTTAGTTGAGTCAAGCAAAAGAAAAAAGCCCTTGAACAACTACAAACATCAGCTAGTGATCTGTGCCTCATTAATTCCTTTCACATAGCTAGAAGGTGGGTGAAGCAAAGACAGCATCCAGCAACAAGTGCATTTGTGTGAAGATTGATTTTTTTGTTTTGTTTTTTACTCAGAATGTGGATAGAATCCAAAGAACTAGAATCCAAATAATTTGAATTGACCCAATCTAGGTTTTTGTCCTGAAAAAATAAAATTTAAAAACCCCAAACCTGCCACCAAAAGTGAAACGCAGGGATGTAGTGCAGAGTGTGCAGAAAGCAGACAAGCCTCAATTCATTGTGGTAACTGTTAACACTTTTTCCATCTTCAGAAGATCATGTTGGTGTCATTCAGAAGGAAAGAGTAGAAAATCATTGAGGTGAAATATAAATTCTGCCTCCCTCAATGCTGAAGTGTCATTTACAACTATAAACTTGACAGTGCAGCATTCCTATCTGTCAGCTGAAAGAGTTATGCCAAGTCGTAGCTTCAGGGTTTAGCTTCACCTACCAACGACTTAAAAAGTATACGGCTTCTTTTCCAGAAGAGGTAGCAAAATAACTTCCACATATGGAGTAACATGTAGGTTTTCATCTCAAAGCCGACAGGATTTCTGAAGCCAGAAACTTCACTGTGACTGTATGGACCTGGAATGAAACTGGTGACTGCTTGCATATCCATCACATTTAGGATTTCCAGAGACTGGGCAGCTCTGTTTGGAGACATGGAAAACAGAGTATAGTACCATGTCCTTTGAGCACCGTTGTAGCTGTGAGAATCATATAAAATGAGTGTTCGCAAGTCCTCAGTTTGTACAGTAAAATCCTTATGCCTTCCCCTATAGCCTCTGAAAGTACAACACCCCCCCGGCCCCAAAGTGACAAGAATTTACATCTTTCAACACTGTTATACATTAAGACAATCTCTCTGTTTCTAGATAAATGAAAGCAGGAAGAGGTTCAGGTAATTGGAATTTGAGTCTTATCCACCCCAGTTACAACAAACTGTGTTAGAGGTTACCTTAAGTGCCTATTTTAATGCTGCTGCTTCTGATTCAGCACCAAAGAGGTGCTTGATGACACCTGAATTCTTCCATCATTAGAAAATATTGATTTGCTGAGGAGGAAGGACGTTAAAGACAACATTTCCACAGCTCAACATGACCCAACAATGTGCACTTGCCACCCAGAAAGCCAGCCATATCCTGGGCTATATCAAAAGAAGCATGACCAGCTGGTCAAGGCAGGCAATTTTTTCCCTCTAGTCTGCTCACATAAGACCCCATGGGAAGTATTGCATCCAGCTCTGGGGCTCTCAACATAAGAAGGACATGGACCTGTTGGAGTGAGTGCAGAGGAGGCCCGGGAAGATGATCAGAGGGCAGGAACACCTCTCCTGTGAGGATAGGCTGAGAGGGTTGGGATTGTTCAGCCTGGAGAAGGCTCCAGGGAGACCTTGTAGCAGCCTGCCGGTACCTAAAGGGGACAAGAAAGCTGGAGAAGGGCTTTTTACAAGGGCATGTAGTGACAGGACAAAGGCTAATAGCTTGAGCTGAAAGAGGGTGGAGTCAGGTTAGATAAAAGGAAGAAATTCTTCACCATGAGGGTGCTGAGGCACTGGAATAGGTCACCCAGAGAAGCTGGGGAAGCCCCCTCCCTGGAAGTGTTCAAGACCAGGTTGGATGGGGCTTTGAGCAACCTGGTCTAGCGGAAGGTGCCCTTGCCCATGGCAAGTGGGTTGGAGCTATATGATCCTTAAGGCCCCTTCCAACCCAAACCATTCTATGATTCCTTTGGATCAGGCTTCCAACAAGGAGAAACTTACCACAGAAGGGGCCATGAGGTTCTCAAAAAGGTTCTTCATTCTGCAGATGGAATTTTACAGCAAAAGTATAAAGGCAAAAAACCCAGCTTAATGTCCTTGCCGGACTCCAATCAAGGGGTTGAACCTGGCCCTCTCAAACTTACTGCATGGTTTAGCAGCAGGATCTTGGCTGCTTATGTAGAAATTTGTTGAGACAAGTGCAGCAGTTAAGCAGTTCCACATCCCTCTGAGTTGCAGAACAGTAACTATTGATGGATTTATATGTCCCAAACGATTAACATAACCCACACACTAACAGCTATTCCAGCACATGTATTTCTCTGTGTCCATTATCCCTGTATTACCGGCTGTAGGATCTTAGGAATTCTGCTCACAGGAGCCAGTTTTTACTGTAACAACTTAAAATTCTAACCAAATATTTGCACGTATGTCTTGCCACTGTGTTATGGAAGTGACTAATATGAAGATTTATGCACTTAGATATTGTAGTATGCATCCTTTATAAGGTGCTTTCATCCTGCCTAAGCATTCTGGCTAACACCGAGTCTAGCAGAATACATGGTAATTAAACAAATCTAAATTTTTGTAGTTATGTTCTTAAGCTAGTTTAAAACACCTTTCAACAGATTCTTGTCATGGACATCACTAGTTTGAAGTACAGCCAGGTCAGTTCCCTGCTGCTGTACTTTTCCCCATCATTGATTTTTTTCCCAAGGAAGAGAAAAATATGAAAATACAGTACTTCAACAGAGTTCTCAGTCTGAGTGAGCACAAGGAGACACTGGATAGAGGGAAACAAAGGAAAGTCAGGATGTAAATTAAGGAAAAGGGACACGTAACGAGCAACAGGCAAGGCCACAAATTATTTTGGTACATACTGATTTAAGCCACTCTAAACAAGCACTTCCAGTTCTAAAACTCACTTATTATGTACAGCACTACTAGTAAATCAAATAATTCCAGAGTTTGCACAAAAGGGACATGCAAAAGCATTGAAGGCATCAGCAGTCATAAATCCGGATATTCTAACACACAGACAAAGAATATCCACCAAAGAATATCCTGCTCACTCCCAACAGGAACATGGCACCTTCTCTATGAGAAAGCTCTGCACCAGCTCCTGTACTTCAAGGCAAATTCTGTGGGTCAGCCAACAAGTGGGTAAAGTGCTGTAAATCCTCAGATGGGTCCTTAATAATGTATCTCTTCTCTTTACGTAGAAGATGGTTCAGAAGTTACTGTGATTAAAGGTTAAGGTTTCAAAAGCTTTTACTTTGTTGTTGTTGTTGTTTGTGTGTTTTTTTTTTTTTTTTTTTGTTGTTGTTTTTGTTTGTGTGTTTTTTTTTTTTTTTTTTTTTTTTAAGGGGGTGGAGGAGAGGGAAGAAGCATCCCACAAGCTGAAAAGTCACATTGATAAACTATAAATTGAATCCTAGTTTTCAGAGGCTGAATGCTCAAGACTTTTGGAAGTCTCACACTCCCTGGAAAAATGCAGATACTGCTACCAAGCTCTCAGAAATGATCTGTGAATGCCTTTATAACAACAACATGCTGAGGTAGAAATGAATGCCCTGGTAACTAAAAGAGAGGTATGACCAACAACTGCAGAAATATTACAACACCACATTATTTAGGTTATATCAATCATAATTTCATTGAACAAAACATTCAGAGTTATTTAGGAAAAAAAAAAAAAAAAAAGAAAAGTGTTTGCATGTGTCACCATAGCCAGCCTGCTTCTCCAGTTCATACTCCCAAAGACCAAGCAGTTTCAGCTATTTCTTCCAGGCTGTAGTAGCTCAGTGAGACTGTTCTGCACTCAACACCTTGCTAGGACTGCAGGAGATTTTATGCGAAGCAAGTCTAATGTAACCATGTGCTGCAGGTAATAAACATGCCTCTACAGGTCCCCCATTCATATGGAAACACCAGAAGGTTTGGTAGATGAACTACTAGCACAAAGAGCATCCTAGACTTATCAGGCTCATACTACGATCTCCTTCAAACAACAGTATTAGGTCTTCCACCATATATGCGGACCAGCCAGTGAAACACAGTATCCCTCCATGAAACAGATGCAGAGTTAGTGTTACACATATCTTGTTCTGAGAAAAGTGTTCTTCCTGCCCTCTCATCTCTTCTTCAAGACAGGAAGTCTTCACTAGTCTTAGTCCTCTTTACCTGCCCTTTTCCTCCTTTACAACGTCTTCCATATATACTTTTAATTAAAAGACAGGACATGTTACTAATTAAAAAGCTCCAGAGTGCTGTCTCCTTCAGCAGAAAACACAGCCATGTAAGAAAGTAAAGGTCAGTTATGAGAAAAATAAGCAAAAGCCAAATTAACTTGAAGCGCTTACCATAAACATGAAGAATCTCAGTCCACTGGGTTTTGCTGTTTTCCTCAAAAGTGTTACTACTCCCTGATATTCACAGTAGACCTACAGAACTTCTCAGTCAGTCTTTCATAGCATCTACTGCATGAGGAATAATACAGCGTAGAAGCAGATTAGGCGATTGATTGTGATGATAAGCACCTGTCTTTAGCAGAGAGGTGTGTCAAAAACACCAGCTTTCTGGAATTAAGGAAGCAACCGTAACACTTTAATGTATGGTTTGCTTTGATAAACACAGGTCTACCTGTTTTGGGCATAAGGAGGAGATGAATGTGGTGTTGCTTTTGTCTGTGGAAAACAAGGGTTGACTTAAACAGTACACATACCCTCTTCCATAGCATTAAGAGGCAAGACGTGAAAGTTGTGTTGTGCTTCTTGGGGGTCTTCGGACAACCTAAGTGTGACAACAGAGTCAAACCAGCATTATAGATCTGATATTAGGTGTTTGAGCTGCCAGGGTAATACATTTCTGCCTTAGATCCTGATCTTGTGAAGACTTATGCAGGTACTTAAGCACAGACAAAGTGCCATTGGTTTCAATAGAACTATTCATGTGTTTAAAGGCCTGGAGCTTTAAAGTGTTGATTCGTTGGGTCTGGGATTAGCTAAAATTTATAGCACCAGTAATTCTCAAGAAAGGCACAATCACTTTTCTGGTCTTATTTATACCAACATTTCCTCCAGGTGGAGGGAATTCCTTTAGAACAGAAATCATCTATACTGAAAAGCCAAATGATCTTTTTGTAATACTGTGATAGCCTGCAACCAAAATAAGCCTCTTAAACTGATAAAAGATCAAGACAACTGACATAAAATTGGATCAATGTGAAAGAATATTGGCTTGGTTTCATTTCCCCATTTCTTCCCACAATGGCCCATTATAACTAAACATTTAAAAGGGTGGTTAGAATTCCAAAATGCCAACAGAAAAAGCATGCAACAAATAAAATACAGAAACATTTACTTCCAACATGGTAAGAAGGACTCCAGTGACAAGACTACTTCAGTAGTTTTTTGCTTTATTATGTTATCTATATCTGCATCAACAGGTGTTGTTGGGAGTCAAGGAGGTAAAAGAATAAAAAAAAAAATATATATTTTTATTTTTTTACTTTATTGAGTTTAAAATTCACAGGGAATTCTTCCACCTACTGATTTTCTTGAAAACAAACAAGGTTTTTTTTGAAGCAAACTCCTCTAATTTGGGGGGAACATTTGGGAGGCAGTTCCAATTAACCAGGTTTGCTGTCATTTTCCTTCTGCCTTCAGGATGTAACTGAGTGGGGAGGTGGACAATAAGGAGTTGATTTTCAACTCTCTGTATTGTTACTCCATCCCCATGGCTAAAAGCGATGCCTTATTTCAGCCATCTGTAGGCTGGAGCGTGCAACTTCATAACCCACAGTGGCTACCTACTGTAACTTCATTTTCTAAGCCAGACTGTGGAAACGCGTATGTTGTTGGGTATCACACCATGGTTTACTCTTTCAGGACTGACTGCAAGAATTGATGATTTATCTGCATAAAGTCTACAGTATTCCTGTCTCAGACTCCTACGTGGCAATTAATATGGACATATGAAAAAATGTGGCAGGTAATATTTTACTCCAGACACAGCAAAAAAACCCAAATTGCATTAACAATTTCTATGGATAATTTATTTTTCATCTGTCGTTCTAGCAGAAATATATCCAATAAGTGGGAAGAAGGCAATGTCTTCTTATCTTCCAATAACTTTAGAATTTCTATTATAAAGAAACCTGAGGTAAGAATTATTTTATAAACAAATGCCAAGTCACACAAACCAACAATACTGCACAACTTGTGCTGATAAAGTCTGGTGGTACTTTATCGACTCCAGAAGGTTCCATCATGAAAATTAACATTTAGTTCTCAGAAAACAAAATATTTTTCATTTCCCAAAATATCTCCGTTTACACTTTAACTTGAAGAAACCAAACCCTAAATTCTGTTCTCAGCAACTTTTGTGTCAGAGACAGACTGATAGCTGTTGAAAGCTTTGTTCCTTGCTCTAACAAGGTTAATCACTTTAACAACTTCCATGACATTTGCAAGTGTTAGTACCTTCCTGCATGAGGCTTTTTGGTACCTCATTCGTTGAAAAGGTAGGAAGTTCACTCCATATTTCTTTTTAAGTAAACCAATAAAACTGTTGACTTGCCCTCACACACAGCTGGAGAACCGTCAGTCACCACAGCTGTTATTTTGTCAAAGCCACCAAAGCAATTCACAGTGCCCTTCACAGGATTAAAAATAAAATTCTTTTTATGGTGCTGTGCAGGGATAAAAGCCTCAACAATTACTCAAGAAACCTTAAAATCCTTGTTAATCATATAAAAAATACCAACAGTTGATTTAAAGTGCAGCAGTTACCTCTGCACTTTTCACCAAGTGCCAAAGAATAAACAACTCCATTATTCCTTTCCAGTTTCAGATTTTCAGTCAAAATCACACATATAGCTAGCTCAGGTGACATTTGTCATGAAAGGGACACAGATTCAATTTCTGTTGTTGTTACTAGTACTTTCTCATCGTCAGGCACTGTGACAGATGCTACAGCATTGCTATTTGACAAATTCTGCGTCAGCTAAATCTATTCTTTCGCTATGTGACTGATACATTTTACAACATTAGATGCACTAGTTTTCTGGCATGAAATTCTGACTTCATTGAAGTCAAAAGCAAAAATCCCATATACTTCAAATCTTGAACAGAGCCAGGGTTTCACCTTGGGTGTGTGCAACCCCCATATTGTAGAAACCCTGATTTTGAAGAGAGAGCATGTCTGTCACTGACAGACAAGCTCTGCTTCATCTACATTAATTCAGTTTCTCCAGTCTAATTGAAATAACCTGGCACAGCGTGCTGGGGACCTCTGTCTGTGAGTAATAGGCCCAGTAGATCTGTGCTACAGCAGTTCAAGATGCATGTTTTTTCCTCTCTTCATGCCATAGCTGACTAAAAGCTCTTATTTTATTTTATTTTATGCTTTTGATAGCTGTGACTTCACTCCACCCTGTCTGTTATAACTTTGCTCTCTTGTAAAGCAATGATGGTCATTCGGCTGTTAAATGACCTTGCCCACAGCTAGTCTCTATTGGTTTATTAGAAACCAACCTTAGGAGCAAACCCACATTTCCCCCAGATTTGACTGTGAGAATGATGGCTGAGTTATCAGACTGTCTAAAATCTTACTGCAACCCGGAAAGTGCCTTCTTAGCATATATCATAACCATAGAAGTCTTAGTGAGTAAGGAAATGAGCTCTAGAGTAAACACTCTTGCTGAAGTTTGACCACCCCTGTCAACGTTTGTTTAAAAATATGTCGACATTTTGGACAAGGTTATAAAGATTTCCCCTATGAACAGAAAAAAATGTGCTGGATGAAACTGTGAGTGCCAATTCTGTTTCCATGTTCATCCTCACCCGCTTTTTTTGGCCTGTGGCTCATTTCTGAGAAAGCTGGAGAAGAAAAGGACACCAGGATGGCAGTAGGTTACAAAAAGAGGGAAGCAGTATGATGCACTGCACACCAGCATCCAGAAAAGGATGCAAAAGGCATTGAGGACTTTGAGACTGGATCTGTACTGTGAATCCTTGAACCTTGGCTGATGAATGCCCAGATGAGACAATTTAAAGAAAGAATGGGTACAAAGGTCTCCTCCCACTTCCAAGTATTTGGTATTTTTTGTAACTTAAACATAAGACTCAACAAAATATGTATAACTGAGCACAGATTTTTTTATTATTATTGTTATTTCAGTTGTGATTAAAGTGAATAAATAAATATGCTGCACCATCACCTGTAGCAGTTAAATTTCAAGCTCTGCCAGGATGTGGAACTTGGAGCTAGAAATTACAGAAAATAATATGTAGTAAATTCATCAACATTGGCTGGCCAGCATAAAGCAAAGAAAAATAAGTAAATCTGAAAAAAAACAGAAATGAATTTAAATTGTTTCTCATAATTATCTAAGCATCTAAGGTTTTCATAGTAACAAAGTAAGAACATTTTATTTTCAACAATGTGATTTTTTTAAACCCAAGACTGTAACTCTTTTTCCTCAGAATAGTACTTTGAAATAGCAAAAGATGAGAGGGACACCTTCCAACATTAATAAACTGAGGAATATTTATGAGAATCAGCCTGGCATCTTCTTTGAAGCACCAGACCCCTGAGATTAATACGATGGGCACAAGGCATACCTATTACCAGTGTGAGAGATGCTTCAGAATTTGTGATGTGGTGCAACTCCAAGGGCACAAGGGCACACAGAAACACACCAACTCACTGCGATTCAGGACACACCTGACAGTAATCCTCACAGCAAGACTGGCCCAAACGAGGATGTCGAAGTCAAGACAGGCTTCTAGAGCAGGCACCAGTGTCTGTGCAGCACATTGGCTTTGGGTGACGCATATTGTTATTTGATGGCTTTATAGTTCTCCAACAAAGGAAGCAGAAAGAAACAGAAACTCACCTTTTTTAACAAGTGGGTGAGGTAAAGAGTAAGAATAAAGAATATAATTAAACCTGATTAAAAATGATTATATTTCCATTGCATTATCCATGACAGCAAGAAAGAAAACAGAAAATAGAGGAAGTTCTTTGAACACTGCTTGTGTAAAAATTAACAAAGTTCATTGTTAAAAAGAGGAATGGACTGCCCTTGTCTGACTTCCATTTAGTATGAGAGATGAACTGTTTGGCTTCTAGTACATTGGGCTTTTTTTCTGTACCACACCATGAAGTGTGAGAATACCAAGAAGAAATCTAAATAACCTGTTCATAAGAAAAAGAAAAAAAATGATGATGACCTTTCAGTATTTGTTGGGAATGAACTGTAAGCAGCAGCTTGAAGATGAAAAGTAATTGGCATTGAGCCGCATTAATTATTTTTCCAGTTTCAGGCCTTTAATACAGTTCTGGCTCTTGCTGACACACCTAAATGAGGTTTACAGAACCCAGAGTGTGAGTTCTGTGCTCATTAATGGAGAGACAGCAGGTATTTTTTTATTCTTTCACCTAGTTTAAATCACCACCCATCCATGATTCAGGCTTCATGCATGCTGGTGGGCAACTGAAATGGAAATCCTTTAATGCGGCTCCAGACAAACAAGGCACTGGCAGAAAGAAGGCAGGCAAGATGACCCCTCTGAAACATCTTGATTAATGTTTAAAAAGCTGCAATCTTAATGTCCATCAGAGCATGCTAAAATCACCACCACCACCAGAAGGAAACAAATTGTGCAGTTTCCAGGGAAAAAACACAACAAAGCGGAAGTCATAAAATATGGCCAGTCCTCTAAGCACTGTATTTACAGACCTGCATCATCTTTGTGCAGAACAGAAAAAAATATAGCTAAAAAAACCCAACTATTTGAAAACAAACTGGCTTAATTAAGGCAAGAATAGTAACGACAAACAGTGGAGCAGCGGAAGGTATTGTGCTTCTACCTATTATGTAAAGACGTTGGAGGGCAATTATCACCTTCTCCATTTCTGATGTGCCAGTGAAGTCCTTAGAGTGCCCACGGCTGGAAGTGGAGGGGTACCTTACTCTTCCAAAGCCATAGCCTCTGAGAGGTACTAATGCTGCCTCAACATGGGAGAACACCATGCATCTGCTGAGACACCAGTCTGATCTCTGTAAGATCTTCCTGCTCAGAAGCACCCTTCAAGAGGAACTTCTCCCCATGGGATACAGAAGAGTTATCCAGGGGAATTACCCTCAACCGGGTGACTAAATTATCTCGATAACTTGAGCTGGGTACCTAAAATTAGACTGTGCAAGCCTTTCTGTTTCCTTTGTGTAAACAGTTGTAGGTGCTATTGCAGTATGTCCAGTCATGTCCAAATTACTGTCAGTTTATTTAGTTTGACTGCCAGTGACAATGCACATAGGGCAGCAGAGACCTGAGCACTGGCTGTTGAGAGGAACAGTGAAAACCATGACATGTACTTCAGGAGCCAGCTTAAGGCAGGCCCTGTTTTCACTCTGCTTGTGCTAAAACCAGCTAGACTACACCTTACTCAGCTGCTCTGGAATATGGGGCCACTATAACTCCAGTTACAGTATAGATGGGCCATCAGTGCCTTTAATGAGTAGCGTGGCTCAGCAATGGGCAGCAAGCACATCTGAGCCCAGTCGAAAGCAGCAACAACCTAGTAGTCCTGGAAGTGTGGAGGAGAGCAGAACAGGACCATTAGCGGTGGCAACAGGAACAAGTAGGATGTCTCAGTGTAGCAAGTGTGTGGGGATAACACCTAGGAAGTGTTATCCAGCTTCTCACACTTTTATCAAGCTTCTGAACTTTCCATCCCTTTCTGAGGAAGCAATAGATGAAGGCTTAGTGCCATCCACTCCCTAGAGAGGTCAGAGCAGACCATACCCTTCCTTGATGGAGTGCCCAGCTGTGGTCAGAGAAAGCAGGAAGACAGCTGCATCTGAAAGACAGGTAGGTATCTCATGACAAAAACAAATGGGGCTAAGGTATGGCAGGGCTACAACATGATTAAATTAAATTAAATTAAATTCATAATCACCTATCCAAATATTTAGATGACGTATAAGTAGTGCCTGGCAAATAGTAACACATTACCATCACAACATACAACAAGACTCTAGTAGATGAACTGTTAGAAGAAATAGTATAGCTGGGAGATTTGGAAAATAAAAAAGTGGCTCATATCACCTGCCTTTTCTGATGGGCAACATAGGTTTGAATACCTTTCAGTTTTTGTTCTTATTCTATTTGTTAATGGGCAGATGGGGGAAATAAGGTAAGAGTACCACATGCAGCAGGCAGCCTTTGAAAGTTTTTTGCATTTTGAAGAAACACTGGTTTAGAAGATGCCGGGAAAAAAACTCAGATTGCATGATCAACTGAACTCTTTTATCACACTTGTGACAAAATATGGTGTATGTGCCATAAGGTAATAATGTTGAATATACTCTGCTTTGTTGAACGCACCAGTATATTCTCATTCGCAGAGAAAGACAGGGAACAACTGGCATCTCACTACATCTTGCCAAAAGCCTGAAGGGAGGTTCTGTAAAGAACTCCCTGCCTTTAGCTTTTCTCACCATTGAAATGTCAGTGCTGAGTGTGCTACTGTGAACAGCACATGTAGGAATAGCATCAACTGAGATGATGACAGACTATTTGGAATGAGATTATGTCATGTGAAAAAAATAAACCTAAACAAATAGCTGGTCTGCTGATGCTGATGCCTGAAGATTCCTGTGCTCTGAAACACAAACCTGTCGTTGCCCAAATCTCTTTGAGCAGAATCAAGAACAAATCTTCCTTTGAGCCAAAGCAGTTTGGTAGTGAGCTGGTGCAATGGAGATTTGTCCCTTTATTCTCTTCTTTCATGTGTGGAAAACTAGGAAAGAGAGAAAGCAGAAGATAATGAAGGATTTTGTCTGCTTGTTATCGTTACTCCTTTGGCTACTTGAATGTAGCATGATCCATAGTTGTGAGAGATCAGTAGACCCATGTTGTCAGATGCCAGGAGCTGAATGGTCGTGTTCTGGTTCTGGGTCATTGTTATTCCCAAGGTGGGTAGAATACAACCGTCATGGTATTCATGCTGCACAGGCCGTAAAGCACTACATCCTTAAAGGCTCAGTGGCTCTTCAGCCTTAAAAGATGAGTTTCCGGTGGACCTATGAAGAAGGTGCCTTTCAGTGTGACCTACAGAAAGAACAAAGATATGAGCTGTGGCAGCCCAGTACAGGAGAAGGCTTAGGAAATGGTGAATACTCTTATTGAGTCTTAGAGGGTAGATATTTATTCTAAAATTCTGAATCTAACTTAGCCAGCCAAGTGCTTCTTTGGTTGTCTCCCTTGTACTATTTTTTTTTTAGACATTATTGCCAGGAAGAATTAAACTGAATTAACTAGACTGTTCTGGTATACATTGGTGCCATCCCTGGAAGGAAAACAGTCTCATACTGTGGCAAAGACCATACCTTCTTTTTTTCTTGTACTTAATGTCTACTGTAGTGCTACATCTTAAAAAAAACATGCTGCTAAACTGTGCGGCCTGTTAAACAGGTATCGGGAGTTATGTGCTGTGTGAAATATCCCACAATTTAATTTGAACTTTCACCATTACTGAGACACTTGTGCAATTTTGTGCTGCATCACATTTCTAGCTGGAGCCCAGCAGTAAGAGCAACAGTGTTTCAGAAATACCTATAGACCAACCAGAATCTTTAAAAACTAACTAGACATTGGCGATCCTTGACTTCAGAGCCCTGAAAGGGCTCTTTTCAAGGGGATGCAAGGAGAAATGGCAAAGGAAAGATGTGTTCAGCACCTTTTGAGAGCCAGCCCTTCTAACATTTCTCAAGCTGGGCATCCTGATGTAACAGCCTCTTCTGAGAGTTTGGGCACACAGAAACATATGGACCTCAGTCTGACTGCAGATCTTGCAATGATGTCTGAATGAGGGGCAGCATATACCTGCATGGCTGCCAGAGCTGACCATAAAGCAGACTCACCTCCAGCACTGTCCAGCTACATGAGATGGCAGAGGACACAGGGGACCCGTGGAGGCCACTATCCTCCTCAGGCTGCCATCCAGGACTTCTGCAGGTGATGCAGAGGAAGATCTAGCATTTCGGTCTCTTGTACCTCATTGCAAATGATATCATAGAGTGGCCCTTACTTGGAGGTCATACTGTTCTCATGATTTCTTGTTTTCCCTCAGTAATACATAATATCAACCTTAAAAAAAAAAAAAAAAAAAAAATACAGGGACTGTATAATTTATCCTGTGTGGAAAAAAGATAGGTTTAGGTGCAAAAGAAAGGCATTTAATAACTCTCATGACTTCGACAACCTTTTCTATTACTGCATCATTTTATTTGAACTGTGGGGCCAGAGTGCAGCAAAAAGATGACTGCTGCTTGACTGACAAACAGCTGGCATAAAAAACATCCAATGCAACATGAACGATCATTCTTTCTAAGGGCAATGTGGACTCTTTCTCTCTGATTCCATTTTATCTCTGAAGGTGAATGCCTACTCACCTGCAATATATTCTGCCTGCAAATTGGCAAATGCCATTGTAATGGTTCTCATTTTATCTTTTTCTATTAAGCCTGAGGGAAGAAGTTATGAGGAAGAGACACATTTCTGTTTTCTCTTCAGAATCTCCTATATAAGCAAAACTTATCAAAGGGCACTGTTTATCATTTGATTTGGAAATAATTTTGCCTTTCAACATTCCTAGCGTATGTCAAGAGGAATAGAGATTTGCAGGAAAAGGAGATGAAATATCCTCTTGTTGTTATTTATTGATTTTGTACGGCTCAGCATAGAAGCTTCGTATAACAAAAACAGCAGCTTAAGAAAGATGACCAAGTCATCAAGAAGCACTTATGTACACAACCACAGAGACAAAACAAAATGCACAACATTATCACCTGTGAGAGGAATATGCACAAAACTGCCCTCATACACACGCATGTGCTCCTGTGAGAACCGCCTGGGGAGCTGAAACCTACCCCTGTGATGTGACGGGCAGCTAGGAAGGCTTTGGGGGCTTTACCCAGGCCTCAGCAGTGGCAGGAATTACATACACCCATCCCCAAATAAGCAGAGTCAGTACTGCCTCCTGCAGTGGATACACAGATACCCCTGAACTGTGCCAGCCCCAGGTACTCACCACACTATGCAGAGAGTGGTGAGTAACTTCTCAGGTCACAGTGTGTGCGTCTGCACTGGCTGATCCCATGCTAAGCCTTACCTGGTACTGTTTCTCTTTTTAATATTAAAATCAAAACATAGCATAAACCCACAATTAGGCAAACAAAAAGCAAAGCAAAAGGGGTTCAGTCCAGCAGTGCATTGCTTTGCAGGCTGTATACTTTAATGCTACCTACATACACACAACACTCAAACACATTTCCATGGCTTGTATTGACTACAAATATCTTTTCCGTGTGAGATATGTTAAACATACAATGAGATTAAACCCAAAACCATAGGGATCTTGATTTAGTTTCAGTAGTTGGATAAAGGCACATTCAAAGACCTAAAAAACCACCAGAAACCACACCATAAAACAAAAAAATCCCTACCCCAAGCACCGAAAAGTGGCAATAGTACCATCATGCTGTTTTACTTGGAAATAATATAGTTCCCTCATCAAGATAAACTACTCAGCTTTCAGCCTTGTAGTTTATCTGCTCAGGAACTGGATTACTGCCTCATAAAACAGTGCAATGGTGCAATTATCACTTCAGTATTATGTAGGTACTGCAAGGTGCTCTCATTCTGTGTTAGGTGGGACACTTTATGATGGCCATAAAGCCGATGTGACATCAAGCAGTTCCTACAATGATAAATTAATGAATCGTACTGTGCACTGGCTCTTTGTCAAAGTGGAATAGCTTCTTTTCTTGTTGCAGGCACTGAAGGTATGTGTGGTTGTATGTAAGTGGTATGGATGTCAAACTGGTGGAGGGAGGGTTGAGATGAAGTAGTATGAAGCTGAGACAGAGGCATATGTTTGAGACCACTAACGTGCATTTCTACTGAACTCTGCACCTCAAAATATTTTCACTGTTTCCCTTATCCCTTCATTTGGGAATGATCAGGTGCTAAGTTTTATGCAACACAGTATGGGACTCTGGACAAGGTAGAGCTTACCAGCTTCTTTCATTAGATGTTCACAGACAACAGGGGAAGATTTGTGAGTAGAGCAAGAGAGTGTCCCACATCCTGAGATGTAGCTGGGTTGGGAACAAACACCAACACGTTCTAGTTTCAATGCTAGGATTGCTTGTGGGGGAAAAAGGAGTGATACTCACTTCAAAAACTCCGGTGTCATTTCTTGCAGGCTGGGTGGATGCAGAGGAATGGGCATGCACAGGGAAAATGTCACACAATACACATTATTTTCAAAGTCTGGAGGGAATGGTGGTAGAGACCTTTTCTGACATGAGTTGGTTAGTTGCTGCAGTGGAAAGAATATCAGTACTACAGGTGAAAGTGGTTTTGGGTTGAAAAATAACAACAGCACATGTCAAAGAGAGAGTTAAAATACATCTGGAGCAGGCAAATGGAAAACAACAAGGTAAGCTAGAAACCTCCCTATTATGTTTGGTTATTGAAATCAACTACTCTTATGGAGTTGACAAGAATGTTTATTTGGGGTTCCTCTTCACATTTTCCTCCCACACAGCTTTGAAATGTTCTGGAAGGATTTTTTTTCCAAAATGTAATTTCCAATGAAAATAATGACATCCATTTAAAAATTTTCCTGAGGATCAGCTTTTAATTTTGCACTATCTGAATGGACAACGAAACACTATTTATCAAAAGTTGAAGTTTGTTTCAGGGTAAATAGAAAATAAAATTAAATAAAGTGGGAATTATTTTAAGAATTAAAATGATTTAAAAAAAAAAAAAGAGAGAAAGTGACTAAAAACACCCTCAAGATTTTTAAGCAAAAGTAAAAGGGATAATTTTTAATAGCCTAAAGCAAGAAAACTCAATATGCCTTATGTGTTCAATAAGTTACTCTTTTTTATTTTAATAAATAAAAATAAGTCAGAGAGTAAAAGTACAGGTGTTTCAGATAAGCAAATAACTAAACCATCTTTGAGATCTGGCCTTCATCACCACAGTTTTAGAGGAATGCTTGTCAACTTTATATGCTCACCTAACACAAGACTTATTCGAACACTCCCAATCTCTTAGCTACAACATGCATAAAGATTTTAATGGCATTTATTGATCCTGGATACAGTACACCTCAAGATGTCACTATTCATAAGGAATATAACAAGATACTGTAAACATGCAAAACACAGGTATATCAGACAGGGTTGGTTTGAAACTCCTCAGAAATGTAAGCAAATTCAGCCCTGTTGCTGAAAGGATGAAGGGGAGATGGGACCAGACCGAAATCAGGCTTTGCCTGACGAACAGGAGGGAGAGAAGAGGGCAAAGGGCTGCATCTGGGATGTCAAGCTACCCCAAAAGCTGTATCTGTCATGCCAGCCACTGCCTGAGGTTTGGTGCGAAGACAGCAGCTGACATTTTGGGAGGATTGCTCTCCTCTCACCTGCATGTGCCCCTCCACAGCCCCTCTCCCACGGCAGGAACCCCAGTGCTGCAGTCCCCAGCTGCCTTTGAGTCCAGCCTGCCCAGGATGCAGCTGGGCAGGGGCAACAGCCTAGCCCGAGGCCTTGGACTGGTCACAGTGTGAAAAACAGACAAAATACATAGCATTTCCAGCAACAGATGGACTGGGTTAGTGTTTTGAAAGATGAAAGCATCCTGTATGGCATTTGAGGACAAATAAATGACAGTTTCACAATCTTCTTTCCAGTTTTCTTTTGTAGGACACAGGTAAGTGATCTCTCAAGCTGTCTTAATACCCTATTACCCACAAGCTGAAATATACCCAGCCTTTAGACAGACCTCCCATTAGTTTAAATACTGTATAAGCCTCTCTTTTCTCCATAGTTCTTATGTACAAATCCTCTGAGAGAAAACATGCTGCTCAGGCATTTTAAAAACCGCAGTGAACTTGACCCCATGATCTGAGGGGTGTGATTCCCACTGCATGCAAGTGCTTGCAGGACTTCGACCTAAGTTTTAAATCACCTAAACCACTTCCCAAAATCAAGCAATACAAAGCAGTCATCGACTGCATTCAGCTATAAACTTCCACTTGGATGTAGGTTTCTGCTCGTTCATGGTGCCCCATGCTCAGATGGTCTGAAGGAACTGGTGCAGAGGCAGGATGCCTGGTCAATGTGCCTTCACTTTCCTCCACTGAGTCCAAACAGCATCATAGCTTCACTGAGAAATGAGACGACGGGTAGTGTGAGAAACCTTGCAGAACAAGAGGGACCCATTGGTCTGTGGAAATGACTGTCCACACTGAAAGTGGAGAAGCAGGAGCTGTGGAACATTTGCGCTTTTTTTGTTTGTTTGGGGTTCTTTTATTTTGTTTTGTTTGTTTTTGTTTGTTTGTTTGTTTTTCAGGAACAGCTAGTTACTGTAGAAACTGCTGCATGGTTCATTCTTGTAAGATCATTTGAAAAACTGGTGGCCCTCTCTGCATCTCTCATTTCCAAGAAATGGACTTAGGTAATTATACTAAATTAAGTTTCAACTATGCAATTACTTCCTTCACTAATCAGTGGCTGGAAATATCAGACTCTTAAGGTCAATTTACCTTAGTTTTTCTACTTCTTGCCGATCTTCCTTTCTTATTCCTACTAACCCCACAACAACCTTATGGCAACCAGTCCCTGTGACTGCCCTTGCTGTATGCATGCTCTTTCTGTCTCAGAAAACAACAGCACCAAAAAGCCTCATTACAGATTAAAAAACAAACTTTTGAAATGAGCTGAATTTGGTAAATGCTGAATAAGCAGTAGCAGACAAGCCTTTGTTTTTGCTGCTATTTATGTCTGATTGTTATCACAACTGATTAAAAGAAACATACACATCATGAAGCTGAAAATGACTTATTTCAACCCTTCCCCACGGCATGAATCTTCATATGCTTTATTTATCCATCTCTTTCCCTCTGTTGTCAAACCATTGGTCAAGGAAGAGGTACTAACATAGCTCACCTCACTCCTCTCTTCTGACTTTTGCATAGATACTCTCCATATGTGTAAATTTGGAACAGGATATTAATCAGCTGAAGGCACTGAGGTTTACTTTTTGCCGCAAAATCAGTGCTTAGACACTAGAGGTAAGTCTGATGAGAATAGTAATCTAATGTAACTTTTAATTTATTTCAGGTCAATTCCCAATATTGCTAATGAGAAAACACTGTTTCAAATTGAAGGAGAGCCATTCAGAAATTCAGTTGTTCTGTTGATCAGAATGGATTTACTGCAAATTTACTGGAAACCAAGATAAAAGAAAGATTTGGATAAGAAATAGACTCTTTATATTCATACTCACTCATGTCTATGATAAATGCTATCAAACTAAAACATGCTGTGGAAACTAACAAGCCTGATGGAATTTATTTACCATTAAAAAAAAAAAAAAAGAACAAACGAAACCCCAATGTGAGAGTGTTAAGCAAAACACTTAAAAGTAATGGGCTAAATTCACAAGCTTGTTCTAGTTGCTGTAGGTTTTTCCAACAGAGCAAAGCAGCTGGGCACATAGTGGAAACCACTGACATCAGTGCAGTTGCGCCTTCTTCCACTCAGTCCCAATTTGGACCAGAGACTGATGTAAAATGCTGGTGCTAGAAATTCTGTTCCCATCTGCCACTTTGTAATTCTGCTCCTTTTACAAATTTCGAAGTGCAGCCTTGTTACAACCTCAGAGTACCTGCAGCTACCATCAGCAAATCCAACTTGGATTTGCACAAGCTCACTTAATGGCTTGTAAAGTCTTGACCTAGATGTAAATCCTTTGGTGACAGCAACAAACTTTCATTTGTAAAGTGCCGAGCACAGCATGGATAATGGAAATGGAACTCTCCTAATCCCATCATACAGGCTAGAGATGAACAAAACCTGAGCAACACCTTCCACATATAGTCTGCATGAGAACCTGCCACCATCCTTTGCAGAGTCGTGTATACTGTTCTTCCCCCTTTACTTTTTTAGCTGAAAACCCTATGGCCTCCAGTCTCTTGAGCAATGAGATTTAAAATCGTCCCTGTTTCATATTATATTACACTGTGTGCAATGGAAATTGTGAAATACTTCTTTGCAAGAACTTTGAGTTGCCTGCAGAAGTTACACACAGCCCTCCCTCTCTTCTCTTATATCCACATGATTTATTTACACAACATACAATAAATAATGCAGCAACAAGTAGGTTTTTAATGAATAGAACTGCTTTAGAGTTTACATTTCCAGAATGAATTGTATGTTCTCTGTTTGTTTTCAAATGCATCTTAACCTAGCTAATTCAATTTCTAATCTCACAAATGTTGTTATCCAGGTATTATAATTGAGGTTATGAAAGCCTGTTTCTAACCTATTCAAAGCAGTCAATTTGCCTTAAAATATTTCTGTTTGGAAATAGACATTGCTTGTAAGCAACAGCCAAAATCTCTTTCAAGAGGTGCCATTCTTTTCATTGCCTGCTTTGTGTAGAAGCATGCTTCATTTGGGTTCCAGGAAAAATTGTCAGACAAAAGGGAGAGATATCATTATATGTATATTTCCTACCCAATTAAACCAAACTGAAGCAAAGCAAACAAGTGGCGTTGGTTTCCAGTGTATGAAGAAAACTACTATAATTTCGTATGTTTTAAGAACAGCAATAAAAATGTCTTCAAAGATCACAGAATCACAGAATGTTAGGGATTGGAAGGAACTTCACAAGATCACCTAGTCCAAACCCCCTGCTGTAGCAGGAACACCTAGATGAGGTTACACAGGAAGGCGTCCAGGTGGGTTTTGAATGTCTCCAGAGAAGGAGACTCCACAACCCCCTTGGGCAGCCTGTTCCAGTGTTCTGTTACCCTCACTCAAATTTAAGTGGAACCTCTTGTGTTCCAGTTTGAACTCATTACCCCTTGTTTTACTATTGGCTGTCACCAAGAAGAGCCTGGCTCCATCCTTGTGACACTCACCCTTTACATATTCATAAACATTAATCAGGTCACCCCTCAGTCTCCTCTTCTCCAAACTAAAGAGACCCAGCTCCCTCAGCCTTTCCTCATAAGGGAGATGTTCCACTCCCTTAATCATCTTTGTTGCCCTGCGCTGGACTCTCTCCAGCAGTTCCCTGTCCTTCTTGAACTGAGGGCCCAGAACCGGACACAATATTCCAGATGTGGTCTCACCAGGGCAGAGTAGAGGGGAAGGAGAACCTTTCTGGACCTACTAACCACCCCTCTTCTAATACACCCCAGGATGCCATTGGCCTTCTAGATCTAGATCTAGACTCAGAGCTTGAAAAATAGAATCACTTTATAACACCACTTTACTGCTTAAGAGTGTGCACCACAAAGAGATAGGATGTGCTGAATTAAATGGCACAATTCACTTGTTAACTTAATTAGGAACATAAACACAAAAGCTTAACAAAATGGATAGCAGAGAAGATGCGAGTGAGAAGAAAAACGCTGACCTTCCTGTCCTCTTACAGAAGTTTGGAGAAACTTTCATGGGCAGGGTAGTCCCCTGCACTCTGCAGGAGTCCTGTGCATCCACCCACATCTCCCAAAAGAGGTATTTCATGAAACCAGCATGCGAGAAGTGTCTGTCTGGGTTCAGCCCCCTTTCTTCATCAACAGGAAAAAATGCAAATGATTTAATTAGCGTATTCCTGTGAATTGATGCCATTTATCAGAAAAGGCCCAAGTGGTAATCGAACTGCTTGAGAGCGACTGAATGCAGAAATCTTGAGGATGAGCTTGACAGGAACTCAGTTCAGCGTGAAAGCTTGGAATGTGCTGTCATAGACTTTCTTGCTTGGCAAGGGAGTGAAGACAACTCAGAATGAGCAGGAGCACTGCACCAGACCCCACTAGAGAGGGGACATCCGCATGGCCTTGAAGTCAGGCTCACAGTCTAAATGCCTGTACTTCTTGTCTGATGATGAATAGACACCTGGGCACAGCATGGGGGCACCCAGAAAACTTCCAGGAATGAGCAGACTGAAAGGAGGGTTGATGTGGGTAAGAGTAGTACAGCAGCTGAACCTGTGGGAGCCAACACAAGGCCATCAAAGCCAAATCTTTTCACGCAGGTAGGTCAAACACTATTGTCCTCTATATCCCCTCTCTTCCCTTCTCCTTAATCCTGCACCCTCTCTCTGCTATGAATCTGTGAAGACAGACCAGCAAGGCAGCAATAGCATGGTGCTGTTTTGTTTTCTCACAGGGAACTGCAGAATACATCTAGGCAGTCACAGTGCACTAAAGAATGGCTTTTCAGGGGGGATGGATGGTACTTAAAAAAAAAAAAAAAAAAAGATAAAAATAGGCTGGCTGTATCTGTGTGCTGGTCTGTGTTTGTCTCCAAGTAGCTGGTGCCAGTCTAAGAAACCGCATCTTTTGTAGCAAAAACATAAAAGACAGCATTTACTCTTTAACTTCCTCATTGCCTCCTGCTGCCCAGTGCAGAAGGCATTAATGAGGACCCCAGGAGCTGGATGATACCCTTCACACTGGCTGATAGAAATGGGAACCGGGAAACTGGAGCCTGTGGACACCACAGCATGTCAGCACTTCTCTTCATCCTCATTTACTGAAATACCAGGCCTCACAGCATTTGTCCATCTGTAATCTGTGTATGTTTTGTGAGACATATTCTGCACAGAGGCAGGTGTAAGGACATATTTTGGCAGAAAAGATTTCTGGTCATGTTTCCTCTGATGGAAAGCAAGAGAAATGTATCGAGAAACACGGCAATTGCCAATATGCTTGCTTCTCTTCTACCCACAGGCAATCTGGAAATCAGGGTTTCCTGGCTCTTCCTGCTTAACAGAGATGCTTAAAATGCTAATGACTGGCTGCGTAATTAAATGAGCATAGAGTCCAACCACTCCCACCCTGAATCAAGAGCAAAGTTCATTGGAAAGAGTTGGTTTACTTAAAGCTTCTGAACAGTGCAGCTGTAGACATTCACAGACAGCTTTGGTGCATCTGGTGTGGTGTCCTACCCTGAAAGTCCTCCTTTGAGGAGAACAAAAACCTTCGACTGCTGCACCCCATGGCAACTTATCTTTGCACTCCCAGGAAGAAAAGTTCTTCTTGCAGATGTGCAGCTTCTGGAGCAGTCTCAAACCAACGCAGCACATCAGCCTTTTGAAAAGAGGAAACATTTCTAGTTTTCGAGCATCAATCATGTATCCAAGGACAAGAATTTTGCACTTCTAATGTGCAATGGGAAACCCCTGGGAGATGTAGCTGCAGACCCTAGGGCTGATGAAGAGTTCCCTGAAACCAACTGACAGATGCTCATGTGCTTTACTGTCTCAACATTTGTCTGCAACAAACTGTTTCCATCTCCTCAAAGTGTTGTGCTGCACTTACAGAAAAACACACTATGAGTTTTCCTCCAATTTGAATACAGCAAGAGAGCCTGGAGGAAGAGAGAGTAATTTTTCTACATTACCCTTTAAGGGATGTTTCATGCAGATCTTCTCCCTTCCTCTAACCTTTGAAATAACATCACTGATAAAAAGCAAGGAACACTAAAAGTTTTCCTCTACATGGAAAGAGAGCCTTTAGGCACCAAGGGTGTGAAGGCAGAAGGACTCCCATGCAATGAGACAGCAAGAAGAAGTTTTCCTCACAATCCTACGGTAAACCTTAGCTAGGGAAGCCTATTCAGTTTCTAACCTAAATCTGTGCTCCTTGTTTAACAACTACACAGGCTGAAAATGTGATGACTGAAACTGCTCAGAAAAAGGTGTTCTTTGTAATTTATCTGTGTTAATACCGTTTCTTTATCCTGTCTTTGGCATTTGCTTTAAATGCAAACTGTAGGAATACAAAGCATAATTATACTGAGCTGCTTAATACAATTAATGACATTAGCTATGGAGATACAGGTGCAAGGATTTCTTCCACTTTATCTCAATCTGTGTGCATGAAAAATATTTTAAAAACTGAAAAAAACACCTTTTCACACGAAAAAGTGTTCATAAACACAATGAATGGAGGTAATTATATCCTGTAGTCAGCTAAATTCAAAGTGATTCACATATGATAGTCACTTGACTTCTCTCTGGATTTGCTCTGAATGACACATCTCTGACTTGAAATAATTTTTGTTCCAAGCTGTTATGAAAGCATTTACACTAAGTGACGGCGGCACTCAGAAGGGTGGCTGATAGTGAGTTCCTGTTCCAAATAGTGCTCTCCTTAAGCAAAATCATTGCTTGTGGGTATGTATGTGGCAGGTTTTGTTTTCTTTTCCTTTGTTGTTTTTAGTATCTAGTGGGAGAATACCTCAGCATAGATACTGTTGCAGAAAACTTGCAGTTGCCCTAGAAAGTCACTAGCATGTCATTATTTGACCTCAAATCTACTGCCTCTAAAAGTACATTTTTAAACCTCCCACCTCCAAACAGCAGCCATGAATTACTTGACAGACACCCACACAGCCTGCAAACCATGTCTAACAACTAGTGCAGCTCTGGGACCCACCACACACACACCTGAATCTCTCCTATACACATCTTAGGACTCCACTGCTTTGCTTGTATCCTCCCACTCTTACCAATTTCCCAGCCTCCACCCTGATGCAGAAAAAGCAATCCATCTGCACTCCACATCCTCCCAACATCTTCAGCATTTACTCTTATCCCCCTACGGCTGGGAGATGCTTCCTACCTGGGCCAGTGCTCAGCTGCCCAGACCCTGCTACAGCAGCAGCCTGCACAGGGCAGGCACTGCCTGCCTGTAAGCACTTGCCTGAGCAATGGTCTTGATGCTTCACAAGGGCTGAGGGACAGGTGATGCTGAGGAGCTTTGCAACACCTGAGGCTTGTTCTTGGAGAAAAATAAAAATCAGAATACTTTTCCTTTTTTTTTTTTTTTTTTGTGTGTGTGTGTGTGTGCATCCAGAGTAGGACAGGAGAGCTGCAGAAAGATTTTGAATAGAGGAATACTTGATTTATTCTCATTATGGCTTCTCTTTTTTTTTTTTTTTTCCCAAAATAACTGCACAGAAAAGAAAATGACTAAACTGAATATTCATCAGCCACCAACATTTTTAATTCTTAAAGGGCATCAGTGCATGTTTACAGCATTGAAATGGGACTGCCTTGCCCTGTAGTACACTAGCTTATCAGATGATACTCAAATCTTAAGGATTTTGTTTCATTTCTAAATTCAAAAATAAAAGCCAGCCAACATTTGGGATGAAGAACAATGTAGCAACAAAAAAATTGTTGTGATTCTCTCTCTCCTCCTTCAAGAGTGTGATGTTTCTGGCATATTTAAAGTTGTTGTTGGGATTGTCTTTAAAGATTGAAAGAGTCTATAAATTTTCATGAGAGGTGAGCTACGTTGCAGTTACAGCAAGAACTGTACGTGCATTGTATGTGTGTTAAAGGTTTCTGGATGCACAGGCAATGAATAGAAAAAAACTCTCTATGTAAAACATTTTTCCCTTTTACCCCCATCTTGTTGCAATCAGTAGGATGTTGAGGACTGCAATTAATTAAAAAAAAAAAAAAGGTTAAAGGATACAAAAGGAAAAATTCAAGAAATTCAAGAAATTTAGCCAGAATTCTTCTGAAGCTGGCACTGGCCACTGAGGGTGGCTGCCTGGCTCTGCTCTTCTCAGATTGATGGCCACTCTCTGCTCTATGCTTTTCAAAGTAATGGTGAACAGCTTGACACAGGTCCAGCTGAGTGCAGCAAGAGGGTAAAAGTGTTCCTTAAAGCCTTGTTCCTGAGAAATAACGCTAGGACTCTGCATAAGCCCTCTCTTGCAAAGTTCCCAGTTAGCATGGGGTCTCAAGAGGGGTCTGTGGGTTAATGCTAAAATCTGCAATTGTGAGATGAACGACTGTCAGAGAACACAAGAGAGTTTCCAGCCCCAGCAGGATCAGTCAGAAACACTTACTAATTCTGTGGAGCATATTTTAAGAGAAGATCCATGCATTGATCGCTGAACACACACTTAATGTTGATTTTAAATCACAACACACAAGCATTTTATTCTGCATTCACCTTGGCTGCCACCTGTGTCTTCTTTGAAGTGGTACAAGTCCTTGGGCCACAATAACAATTAAACAATGAACTGATAATTATATCATCACTTCTGCTGAGAGGTAGGTTAACAGGTTAACTTCAGCTCCAGTGTTGGGTGTTTATTGTGGTATTAAAGATGTTATTTTGATGGGTTCACACAGTAAATTAATAGTAGATTATTTTTAACTTTTTTTTTTTTTTTTTTTTTTTTTTAAGATGGGACTTCTAACTCCTTTTCCCTGAGGGACATACTGAAGCTAGGTAACATCCACTGTTTTCTTTCAACATTGGAGTCATATTGGTATGGGCAAAGTGAGGTGATCACACACACACTTAGTCTCCCTCCTCTGTAGGATTCTAACACATCCTTTAACACTAAGATTTCAAACTGTCTCACTGAAGTCAATACTATTCTTTGCATGTTTAAAAGTACAGGAAGTCTATTAATTGAAATCCTGGTTTAATATCAGGATATTTCGCTGTTGAGCATGACTGAATTCTAACACTGTCCTCTATGCATATTCACAGTTCTTTGTTTCTAGATCTTGTATTGTCTCCTAGACATGATAATATGATGAGAGCATCCTAAACCATGTCCACTATTGATCTTGTACTTTCTTAGAAAAACCTCAAAACTCTGATCAAATAATGCAAAGGAGCTAGGCAAGCAGTTACACTTGGATAGATGGTTACTCTGACTGGCCTTCTCTTCTGGGCTACCATTGTGAAGGTGAGGGCCTTTACAAAGTTCAGCATAAATGATGCAAAGTAGGGCTGTAACCCCATTGTGAGTTTCATCTTGCTTGGCCTAAGAGTCGAATATATTTTTTTATTTGGGTAGAAGAGCACTTGCCTGTGTAGAGTGCATTGCAAAACAAGAGCAACAAAGAATTTCAAATATCCACGTTAGCAAGTTAATACCACAGTACTGGTGATGGAGCCTTGTGGGCTTTGCCTCAAGAATCCATCAGTTCACAGCAAAGGAAAAAGCTGTGCCATAGGGGTTTGAGCCCTGGTTGCATTCCCAGTTGTACAGATTGGACACTTTAGAGTTACCTGGGCTCTGGCAGACACCCAGTCCCTCTTGGGAAGTGATGACTTTCCTTCCTCCTCCTGGAAGGGTTGGCTTCAGCAAAGGCTGAATCACAATGAGAGAGGGTTCATCATCTTGACCCTAAGAGAGGATAGACAGGACTTGGCTGGCTGAGTACAAGCAGCACCCAAACTCATACCTCCCTGGTCAGAAAACAGTAGTTCCCTTTAAAGTAGCCAAAGGGATTTCACCAAGTTTCTCAAACAGAAATATAAATAATCAAGCTATCTAAGAACAGAACATTTTTGCCAGAAAGGATTTTTTACCTCCTTCAGTAAAAAGTAAATCTATTAGCAGGATGATAAAAGATCCAAAAGTAATCTCAGCTTTCAGGGGCATGCTGGAACACCACTATAGGCCAAATAATATTTTGTGTTTGCTATGGGACCGGTTTGTTTATTTTTTGTTTTACCTTAACTCAACATCGAGACTTTTTATAGTCCCTCCCCTACAAAAATAATTGCTTTCACCTATTACTAGATTTCTTTTATTTTACATGGCTATTCAGATTTCAGGCCAATCAAGGATTTTTAAGAATATGCTGAAAATGTATAGAAATGACATTAGCTAAATTATTCCTCCCTACCTGAAGTGTCCTACTCCATGGGCTTCAAACCCACCACATCTTCTTGTTTATTGTTAGCTTTGCTTTGTAAGCACAAGGAGGCTGACAGCCTTTTCAGAGCTCTTAGGTTAATAAAAGCCACTCAAACCACCTAAGGTAGAAGTACATATCTCAGTGGAGTGGTGTCATTTAACTAGTTAATATTTAGAAAGCCTTTTGAAATCCACAGATGAAAGGCACTGTAACAGTGTAAGACATTACTGTTATTACCTACAGATGGCAAAAGTCCTCTCACAGCTTCTGTGTGTATATCATGAAAATCTGAAGGCTGGCAAAGTTCCTGTAACATCACAAAAGGATCTGCAATGGTCTTCTACTTAGTCCAGCTCTGTACAGTGAGTGTTTTAAAGGGCCTTGGAAAACTGCAAGAAGCAGCAGTTTCCCAGCAAACCCAGAGAAATCTACATAATCTGTCCCGCTTTGTTAATTGTGCTAGTGTCAGACCGTCAGGTAGTGGTTTCAAAACCTCTGTTAGCTGCTAAGTCTCATCTTTGAGGAGAATGCTCTGAATGCTTTTTTTTTTTTTTTTGCTTACCACAACTACTGTGAAAAAAACCTTAGATCTTTCCCTTTGCTATGCCATCACCATCCCAAATCTCTTTGCGTGGGATCACCTCCAAACCTCATCCCTGGGATATCAGAGCAGGGGGAGCCTATTCTTGGATCAGGACAGATGCACAGACCCAGCACTGCACAAGGCAGCATGGCATCAGTATTCCCGCTGGCACAGGGCTTTGGCAGGTGGGATGCTGCCAGATGCAGCACATCTCTGAAACCTCTATTTTGCAGACTGCATCTCACGTGTCAGGCATCCAGTCAATGAGTCCTGGAGCAGGCTGTCAGGCTATCAGCAGCACGTCCTGCCCTGGAGCATGGGAGAAGCTGGAATGAGTGGGGAAGAAAGAGGAAGGAGGCAAATTCTGGAGCTGGACCCTGGCTGGAAACAGATTTCCTCTGCTCATCAAAGAGCATGATATAGCCAGGAACACAGGTACTATCTGGTTTGCACAGCCCTTGAGACAAAGAGAAAGGACAAAATACTGTCTCTGGATAGTAAGTTTTGTTGCCCAGGGATGCCTGAAATGCGAATGAAAAAACAACACTGAAGCTTTGAGTTCAGAATCTTTTATCACCAGTTATTTCTTGCTACTGTGAACACCACTGACATCACTTCTTGAGCTAGCCAAATGGCAAAGGGAAATCCTGTCCAAATGTAAAGATAAAGTGATGAGTACAGACAGTGGGCCAGCAACTCTGGAGCTTTAAGTGCCCCAAGGGTTTTTTTTTTGTAATGTGTATGGCACAGGTATGATTTAAAAAAAAGAAAAAAAAAAAAAGAAAAAAAAAAAGAAAAAATAGCGGTTATGCCCTCTATTGGGACAGAAAAGTAGTATTTCGGTTTCTCAGGCAGTTGGGATACACATGTTTTTAAAGATCAACCCCATGTAGAAATTGATCAGACTAATCTGGCCTGGAGACCTCTGATGGCAGCATGAGAGGCAGCTTGGTCTAGTGGACTGAAAGGCAACAATTCCTGAGGTCTAATCCTGGTTGACACAGAGCCACTGCCTGGCCTTGGGCAAGCTCCTTAAAAAGACATGTCAGGTCAAGTTAGGCCTAAAATTAAAGTTTCACAAATGTACGGATTTGCAAATACTTATCTCGGTAGAAATTAATGTCACTTTTCTTTTCTCCCTTCCCTTCCCTTCCCTTCCCTTCCCTTCCCTTCCCTTCCCTTCCCTTCCCTTCCCTTCCCTTCCCTTCCCTTCCC
>VWYH01001924.1:90550-125515 GCA_013399365.1 Pampusana beccarii
TCTTCTCTTCTCTTCTCTTCTCTTCTCTTCTCTTCTCTTCTCTTCTCTTCTCTTCTCTTCTCTTCTCTTCTCTTCTCTTTCTTTTATTTTCTCTTCTTCTTCTTCTTCTTCTTCTTCTTCTTCTTCTTTTTTCCTTTATTTTCTTTTTTCAGTGAGGACAGGCGAAGGAAGAAAAGCAATATTTCCAGTTAGATGTCTTGGAGGTCTTGTTTTCTGCACTGTTTGCAGCCTCAGTGACCTGCTAGAGACAGAGTGTAAAGGTAAAACTGGTCAAAATACTACAACAAAGAAAAACTCTCTGGCAGTCAGACAGCACAACCTTGATCCAGAGAGCTCCTGAGAAGTGGGTGCTTGTAAGCATTAAAAACTCATCATCATTCAAGGAATGCTAAGTATTAATTAAGTATAAGCTAAGTAATAACTACAGCTCAAGTACCAGGCTGGGCCCTCTGGTGAATGCTTTCCATCACCCTTGCCGTCCTGAATTAGAAGTAAACTTTAAGACCTGCACAGCTACTCATGCTGTTAAAACCAAGGGCAGGCACAGGCAGCATTTTAGAGCTGATAGAAGTGTGTAAGATGATTTATGCCCTGTGTGATACTAACTTGTTAATATTTATCAAGTCGCTACAGCTTCCTATGATTCCGGTTTTCCCCAAACTGCTTCATCATAATGACCGCTACTGTTAGACCAGCCAGCAATGAATTATGAATGGCTCTTATTTAGAGAGAGTTTGGATCTGTGAGACATCTCTATTTGTGTGGTGATATTACTGCAATGTTACTGCACTCCCCTAAGTAATGAGACTGCCTCAGATAACACTGCTTTGTTCAGTGGATTTTAGGATGCTCTGGAGGGAAGTTTCCTCCCTCACTGGGAAGAGCAGCTTCTTGTTATTGTTTTACACAACTCTGTAACTCATGGTCTTTCTAGAGGGACTAAGAATCTGGGGAAAGAATTTGCCTTCAGAAAGAGGTCAAACTTACCAATTTGCATGAGTCAGGAACAGCTGCAGGTGGCTTGGCATCCATAGCTAATATGACAAGAGAAAAATTAGCTGCCAAACAGGGAAGCATTAAAGGAATTAATACCTCTCTATGGCTTGCAGGTACAGTGGGAAACACAAAACCAGAGCTAATATCCTGTCATTGGATAGAAACAAGTTGTGAGACAGAAATTAAAGGGAACGAATAACAGTCAAATTAAAATGCATCAAAAGTTGTCAGTGTCTGCCCCAAAAGCGAGGTAGTTTTGTTCATATTACCCATGAGAGTTCTAAAAATGAGTTGCAAGGTGGCAAAATACTGCAGATGCCACTGAGTTAGGCCAGATAATTAAGACTAGAGAGACTGTATGGCACTCTAGCAGGATGCAATAAACCTGGGTGAACCAAGAGCACACCACCACATAAAATGCAAGGTAACACAAATTATGACAAAGCATTTGACTTACTTGTGTGCATTGTTGACTTTTAAATGAATGGTTGTACTTCCGGAAGATGATCCAGACATTGCAAAAAATGAATAATAAACAGAAACCTCACTCTTCAGTGCATAGATGTGACCCACTATGTCAAGCAAATTCTTGAGAAAAAATACTTCAGAAGTGGGGACATGGGTACTAAAGGCTCGAGAAAAGTTTTTTAGGATGAGGGCAAAACTGGTATATTATAAAAGAACAAAGGTAACAAAGTAATATGTGGTGACTAATGGTTTACAGAAATTAAATCGCGTAAACCTTTTCTTAGACAAAAGAACCTGACAGTGAAACTAAAAGAAATGTAGCAATTTCATCTCTTAAGTAGAGAACTCATTGCTGCAAAAAAAAATCATTGAGGTTAAGAACTTGTTGGGATTTTTTTTTTAAGCTGTACATGCTTCTACGGATAACGAAATGCTTTTGGAATTGTATTAGCATCTCTAACAAGGAGATACAGGTATGTATAGGACATAACCTAACCACTAAGGTGTCAAATATTAGGAGAGAATTTACCGCTGAACAAGTTCCTAAGTTGCCCATGACTCTGTTTCTTCCCTTTTGGAAAATAAACTGTTGGTCACCTTCTTGTTATCCAGATGATGAGGATCATTATATTGGATCAGAGCATGTCCTGCTGGTTTAATGCCTGAAAGCTGTTACTAAAAAAGCAAGCAGAACTAGATTGAAATGTACTACTTTAAAGCAAATAAATTCTCTAAAGGCACCTCTATTTAGCCAATTATAATCTCCCACTAAAGAGCTATTGTTAAATATCAATAGATTCAATACTTTTCTTCAGAAAAAGAGACACAGAAATGCTATTATGAGACTTGTATAATTTTAAATGCAATGGGAGAGATAGGGGACAGGTGTTTAGCACATAAAAAAAAAAAAGCTGTTATAGAGTGTTGCTCTAGGCATCGTTTTATTTATCTGACTCAGCATAAATGCCCAACTATGAAGGAGAAATGAACTAGAATCATCAGCTCTGCGCTGCCTGGGGTCTATTCACAGGGCTGTAAGTATTAGGTTGCCTCTTTTTTAAATTAGTGCTGTCCCTTTCTACGTTACACTGGAGGCTGTGACGGAACTTCCTTCCTCAACAGCACTCTATAACAGCTGACAAAGTCCTCTGGGAAAACCGCCTGCCCAGAAGTGCTGCGCAGAAACCAGGAGAAAAATGAATGGAAAAGAGAAGCCTCTACAGAAGGGCGAAATATTTACTGTGGACTATTCCTTGAATTGAGCCTCTTCTCCTGACTGTGGATAGCCCACAGGAAGATAATGTGATATGTATGAATTGATCTGCCATTCTAATATTGCCCTTCAGATGCTTGGTGAGAACATATTTAATCCAAGCAGTCTTTTGTGAGCTGATGTTACCTGAGAATTTAGGGTTCATTACTGAAGCTCCTCTGTCAGTCATTAAAACCATGCAGTGGCATTTTTGCTCCTTGACTGTCTTGTCTATACAACTGAGACAAGAAGAGCTCTGGACAAGCCAACAGACAACAGTGAAACCCCACTGGGGCTTCAGTTCTCTTTGGAAGGAGGAGGCTGAAGAGAACAATAACTACACATGCTGGAAAAACAAGGAAAATAGAAAGCTGGGCAAAAGTAATTTGAACTTTTTTGTTGCTCCCTTATGTAATACGATCCCACCCAACTGGAGCTCTGCCATATGGCATTAAGTTGCCTTTCCATGATTTACATGCTTTTGGGGTGGTGCCTACTTGCTACTCCTACATGCTCTGATGAGCATCAATTTGTTTCATGTTTTTGATATCTGAAGTATCATTCAGATTGGAGGGTATGTCCACCATGAGCAGCATGACAAAGTCACATAGGAGTGTGCTCCAAACTGGCAGAGTGCAAGCCAGTGCAGGTCTGGAAGCTAAATAACTTAAGGTCAGAGTGGACGCAACTAACAACTGCCTGCGCTGAACCAGAGAGATGTATCCTGATGAATGGCACTAAGGAAACATTTCACATCCCTGATTTGTTGTTCGTGCAAAATCATTCAGATGGTCTTATGTCTGAAACAGCCTGAAACAACATACAAAAGAACAAAGACAAAAGGAGGATTCCTGACAAGTCCTTTACCTTTTCCAGCTAAGATCAGTTTGCAATTAGGGTCATTCTGCATTATATCCCTTCCTCTTTCTGCCCATGGTATTGGTGACAAAAGGGTTTGGGAATGCAACAGTCTTTGCAGCAGTCTTCCCGATCTCCAATTGCTCTGAACTTTTGTGTTCAAAATCCTTCGTCATGCAAGAGTTAAAAAATAAAATCTCCTGTTCATGCTGAAAATCTGGTATTCTGTCTTGTATCTCTCAGAAAGTGTCCTTTGGTCATGTAGTGCACAAATGTTCCAGTGAATAGCTGTCTCTTTTATCCTAGTTTTGTCTTAGCTCTTCCTTTGAACAACAAGCTCAGAACACAGTTTTGAGCGTTGGACACTTATCTCACTGAATTCACACAATTGCACAGAGTGAAAGAAGGTTATCTGTTATTGTTAAAGATCAGGTAGACCAATACCTTGGCATATGTCACCAGCACCCCCAAAAGGGACTCTCTTTCACAAACACTCTTCTCCCCACTACAAGGCAATGTAAATCTGTACTGCAACCTCCAGCACAAAGCAGCTCGAGACACCCATCATTTAATTTGTTGTTTAAAGAGTGGCTGCTGTGGTTTAACCTGGCAGGCAGCTAAACGCCCCTCACCCACACACACTATTTGCACATCTCCCCCTGCAGTGGGATGGGGAGAGAATCAGGAGATATTAAAGCTCATGGGTTAAGATAAAGACAGTTGGATAGGTCAGAAAGGTAAAATAATAACAACAATAATAATAATAATAGTAAAAACAATAGAAGAATATATAAAAAAAAGTAATGCACAATGCAATTGCTCATCACCTGTTGGCCAATACCCAGCCAGTTCCAAAAGAGCAGTTCCCTGGACAGCTTCCCCTATAATACACACTGAGCATGACATCATATGGTACAGAATATTCCTTTGGCCAGTTTGGGTCAGCTGTCCTGGCTGTGCCTCCCTCACAGCTTCTTGTGCACCTGGCACAGTGGAGAAACTGAAAAGTCCTTGACTACGTAAAACAGTGCATTATCAATATTACGCTCATTCTAAATCCAAAACACAGCACTACTCCAGCTACTAGGAAAACAATCAACTCTGTCCCAGTCAGAACCAGAACAGTGATTTAGGATTGCAAAGCAGAACCCATTTTAGAGTCATACCCAAATGTGTGTCACTTTGGGCTGTGTACTCAATTTTAGAAGGATTGCCTTGGTAACTGTGGAACTTTTGAAGCAATAATGAAGTACAAGTTTCACACAAAAATTATCAAACAATTCTAACTCTAAATTAGATAGAAAAGTAAGATATTTTCATCTCTCTTATCTCCACCACCCATCCTTCATAGCTTCAAAGCCAGTAAAATATTAGAAGTCAGAGAAAAATTAATTTTTGTTAACATGACCTATGCTCTAAGGAAGATTATTATTATCTTCCGAATGTTGTGTTCAAGTTCAGCTTCAAACTTCCTTAAAGGATAAGAATTTCTTACTTAGTATTTTATATCTTTGATGTGTTTATACACATAAAATCATAGAATATGGGACTCGCAGCTCACTGCTTCTCTCGCTTTCTCTCCTTCCATTCCAGCGAACACGATCTGAATTTCAGTTCTAGGTGTTCGTATATTAGGTATTGTTTTTCACACTGCCCTTACTTTCTACAGTAATATCTACAGTTTACACTTTCTTGCCATTTCAACTTTATAGTCCTTCCTGTCCCTGAGAGTGGTACATTTGTGTGCATGGGAAGAAAGTCACCTGGGGTCTTGGAGTAAAACCTAAGATTTGTGTTGAAATAGTATTGCAAACTCCCTGAGCAAAACAGTCACAAATGAGGCAAAAGCTGAGCCTCAGCCTGCTTCTGTTGAAATCAAGGAACAAATTTTTAAAGGAGGATGAGGACAACGAGGAGGAAAGGGTCTACTAAAAACAAATCCCAGATTAAAATGCTGTAGTGTCTATGAGTTCATTTACATATCTGTGTTAAGACTGGGCCATCATCACATTGAAAATTGTATCTTTCACCCAACGGTTTTACAACATATATTTTGTGACATATATTACACCTGGACCTAGCTAAAAGACACTGACATTTCTTGAGGGAACAAGCACCAAGGTAATGAACTGGGTAGCTGTTGAGTGAGCGTCTACATTTTGCACACAGGATTGTGAATTTCACCCTCAGGTGTTCTCTCAGTGAATCAATGTTGCAAGTTAGCTGTAGCTAAGGCATCCATGTTCATTTGGTTGAACATTGGTAACTTTATATTACCTATTTATGGAGTTATTTTTAATCTTCAGCAGTTTTGCGGTTGCATTGTCCCCTCTGTCACAGCAAATAGCTCACTAAAACCACCAAGAACCAAGAAATGACTGTCAGCTATTTTTTACTTCCATAACTAACAGCAGGGTTCTTTTTATTTTTCAGATAAAGTTAATGGATGCAGCTTTTCCACTGCCACATTTATAAACAATTTGGTTTAGGGGCTGCTAAAGAATACTTGCAAAACATCATTTAGGGAGCGAAAGTATGCTATTTATGCAATATAGTGTTTATATCTGTGGAGTGACAGACATGCTGTTTAAGGAGATGTTGCTTTTCTGTCAAAAATTAAGCACTTGGTTATACTCTACAATCGTTCACTCACTTAGTGGTAGTTGTTACTTAAGTACCTCCTGTCTCATCTCTGTATACAGAGTTGTAGGCTTGGGAACCAGCAGAGATGCCTGGTATCATTTGCTGAGAAGTAATAGCAGTTCTTGGCTCACTTCACTGCCAGGGCAACCCAAATATACTGATGTGGGGGTTTATGTGTAAATAATCAGCCTTCTTTCTTTCGGTTATTCTTTCCCTATTGAATCATTCTGTCGGTTTTGTTTCGTGTCTTGTTCATTTAATTTTATAATCACGTGTATACATGTATCCACCTCTATTAACACATATTTTATAAACACATATACTTAAAGTTAGAGGAGCAATAAATGTCCATGGGGCTTTTACAAATTATCTATAAAGTTGCACCTGCCAAAGACTGTCTCAATATACTCAAGAAAGCATCAGTCCAGTGTAACTAAAGACAAGGTTTATTGCCCTTATTGTTGATTAAATCACTAGTAGCTAGGGTGGGAGGAACGTTTGTGAAAAAGCTGTTTTTAAAAAGAAAGTTGCACCTCTACTAAACTGCACCTCTTCCAAAATAACCAAATAAGTCCTCAGTTAACCACATCAAATGTTGTAAAGAAAGAGAGGATGGGATAAAAGAACAAGTAGGGATGTAGGGGGAAGACTGGGGTGGCTGGGCTGTCAGGTTAAAAAGGAAAAAAGCAGAGAGAATGAGGGGCAAAATATGGTTAGATACCTGAGCATGTGCCTCTACACAGTTTCTGAGATACAGCTTGTTTTCTTTTTCTTTTAATAGTTCATTCAAAGGTTAACAACATGAAAATACAAAACTTTCTTCTGAGGTATAACCTCCTTTTACTAAGAAGACCAATCAAACCGCTGAGTACTGAATCATTTAACAGAACATCATGATTTCCATGAGTTATTTTGAGGATAGTAAAACATTTTTGCCATTTGAAATTAGATCAACTTGCATCTTAGTTTACAAGCTGTCAGTCCAGATCCATATTCTTTTTAATAACAATAAAAAACATGTTCAGTTTGTCTGGCTTTTACTTTTTATTTTTGTTGGGTCATAAAGACTCGATTTGGACTAGGTTTTGAATGTTTTCTCTCCCCTTTAGTGCTTCTACAGAAAAAAACGGTTTAGATTTAACAACAACAACATGTTAATATACACAGCTGCCTGCTGTCCATACAACAGCTTTAATTGTAGCTGTAGAGCTGTCTCTGAGACACAAGCTTAAAAATCAGAAACTATACGGCACCCAAGATCCTCATCTGGTGTAAATTAGCACCCAAAGATTCATGCAAATTAAGGTTTTCTCTTCCTCGTCCTGCAAGTTAGACACAAAAAGAACATTTCAAAGTAAAGGATCTGAAATTCTGCTCCTCCTTCTTTTACCTGCTAGTTGCTTAATTATTGATTAAGTGTGCAGAGAAATAGACTGAAAAGTGATAGTGATCTGTAATATAAGGGAGTATTGGAACAGAAACTAAATCACATACAATTATAATGATCTCTAATACTGGAGGCTATCTCTTCTCACTGTTGCTACCTAACAATTTTGCTAATGTAGGACACCAAGTGGAGAGCGGGAAGTAGCATACTACTTGGTGGCCTGGAGAGGATGAAACAACAGCAGAAAAGAGAAAAGCTTCTAGTGAAGGAAATTTTTGTCATAGTTAGCCTCCCTGGAGGAAAACTGTGGGAATAGCAAATGTGCAACTTTGGTCCAGAGTTTACACCTCTAGGAAGGAGAATAGTCTAAACAAAAGAAGAGGTTATCTGTTTTTCCATGGAAATCCTCTGTGCTCAGAACAAACCAACTGGGAAATACAATTTCACTGTAAACAGCTGTTCTCAGTGTCTTCATTTCAATCACTCTTCTGATGGGACTACAGTACATTCATATGCCAGCTGCAAAAATCAACTGCGATTACAGTGGGCTCCAGTGTATTTGCAAAATGGAAACAAGCACTGCAAAATACATGCTTTAAGGTGCCTCCAGCAACCCAAATACCAGAGCACACGTAACAGAGAAGAATAGCAAGAGAACTGGATCTTGCAGTGAGTATGAGAAAAGCAAATAAGAGATTCTTTGATTTTCTTAAACCAGATGAAGTTGAGGGGGGACAATAGAAAAATTCCCACAGTTCTATCTCTCCGCCCTCCATCCCTGACATTTATACTTGCTAAAAGGAAACTTGTAGAAAGTTATAATGTTCATTAAAAAATATGACTCTCAAAGATCCATGAAGCATCTAGCCCAAAGTATGCACAAGCATGCTGACTGCATACTTGTCTGTTTTAATGTTGTAGAAGATCAAATTTTCTAAGACAAGTGGCTGAAGCATAGCCTTCAGAAAGCTGTTAAGAACCATTTTTGTCTGGGAAATAAAACATGGTTGCAAGCTATGTTATTTGCACTTATTGATTCAGTGAAAGGAGTCACTTTATGTTTAATTCAAATTGTAGTCCTGGCTTGGACAGGCTTAGAACAATCGAGTTTTACAAATCCATTTGTTTAAGTGATTCTCATGGTGGTTGTTCGTGCTGTTCCCTACGTTGTTTTTAGATTAGCTCTCTTCTTACTGACAGAGGCAAGAGCTGAAACAGAGAAGGAGCTGGGTGAGGGAGGGAGAGAGAAGGAAAGGTCCTGGTATCCATAGGAGAGGGCTACATACAGTGGGAGGATGTAGGGCTATGGATCAGTGGCAGGTAGGCAACCCGTATCTCAGAAGGCTCGAGAGGCAGCATCATCCTTTGTAAATACCCAGTTCCACTTAATGGTAGATTCAGCATCACATGTAAAATCAATACCCTCCTGGCAGGCTGTATTACATCTCAGTAAATATTTCTTTTTCCCTCATTGGTGAAACAGTTAAAAAAAAACCCAAAACAAACCAAACATTTTTAGGTTTCTTCCCCTCTGCTCACACCCCTATTTTTATTTAAAGAAGATCACCACAACTTCTAGGATGCCACAAGAAATTACATCACTCAATCAGAAAACTGTTCCTTTTACAGGTTGATGAATACACTCATTAGATGATCAGCTTTCCATCATCAGAGTGGTGATGTTCTTGCCAGTTACTGACATCTGTCAGAAGTGAGCACTGTTGATTCATCAGAACGGGTTAATTGCACAGGAAAAGGTCACTCTCAGAATGCTACAACATTAATTTACTGATCTAGTTGCATCAAGAGTCCTTGGAAACAAGGGGCCTGCTTTGTCATTATTGGAGAAATGCAATTCTTTGTCAAGGTTTCAGATGTATTTTTGTTCCAAGGAAGGAATACTTTGGAAACAAAACAAAACCACTCTATGTACCCATTACAGATATTTACATTTAAAAAGAATGCAAAATCCCATCCAGAGTTTCCTGCAGAAATTTGCATCAAAACATACATTCTCCTTAGTCACCTTTCCTTTGCTAAAGTCAGCTGTAACTTTTCAAACTTACCACAAGACTTTGTACAGAGTGGGATTTCTATGATTGTGGTCATGTTCTGGTTTGTTTTGGTTTGTTTTCTCACGTTAATTATTTTGATCATGGAGGAATGAGACAAGGTGGGTTATGGACAGGCAGGACCTCTTTCTCTGACCAGCTCCTAGGTAGCACATAGGCACTGTGCTGGACAGAAGATCTCTCCTGTACCCCTGGATCAGGGCAGCAGACGCTCGCTTTCTCAGAATCCTTACAAAAACTCAGGGCAAACTTCCAGGTTCTTCAAACATTTTCCAGTACCTCCCTCACCAACATTTTAGTGGAATAAGTGATTAACAGTATACTTTCATGACAATATCAGCTAAAATAAACACCGTACTATCACTTGATGTTTCACCAGCCTCCCTTGGGAGCGTGATGTTGGCAGTTACATAGTAAAAAGGCAGGCTCAGCTGTTCACACAAAGCCACAAAACACTTCAAAGCCAAACCCAGCACAATGTTCCAGGGTTTTAATGCTTACAAAAGAATATAGAGTCAAAGACTGGAGACCCAGATGGAAACCATGTAGAGATTTCACTGCACAATACAAAAAACATTTGAGGTACTCTGAAAAAAGCAGTAGATAATGACAGTGGTGCAGCTACGCAGCAATTACAAATTACAGCAAGCACTTCTGCTCAGCCTCTCACCTTTCACACAGGTTGGGACTGAAACGACAGTGTAAATAAAGACCACGGATTTAAACTCAAATGTGGAATGAGACAACTTTTACCTGTTAGCTTAGCTAGATGCATGTAAATATGCATGTACACATCTGGGACAGCTCACAAACAGTTTCCCTCTCCCCTATTCCTGGCATCACATCACCACCCACCTGCTGAAAATGTGCCCTGCCCAGGTTGGTGGCAGAGCACACAGAGCTCTTGATATTAGCAAACGATTTATTTAAGAAGCAGCTTTGGTCTTAGCAACAGGGTTAATACTTAGTCTTCACTACAAGTGCTCTAAGATGTTTAATATCCTCCAGGGAAGGCAATGTTGCTATCAGTTACATAACTCACTCCAAGCATGGCACTGTAGACTAATGTGGTGCAAGCTCAGCTGTGGCTGGGGAGATCTCAGGACAGAGCAAAGATGTAGCTGTTACCCTGAACGGCACCATGGTAAAGCATCAAGTTTTGTCATATTGCCTTTTACAAAGAAGGGGTCAGAATATCACAACGAAGCATGAAAGAAGGTTATACCCATTACTGCCAGAGACACACCAAAACATGCCATCACAGATACAATGCTGGGCAAGGAAGAGTGGCTCGGGCTGTGAACTTCCTTTGCTTTTTAAAGGCCTTTTTACCCTCCCTGGAAAACCACAGAGAGTCAGTTCTCACAAGACACTGTGAGTTGCAAAGCACACTCTGATGTAAATCCTATACGCTGTGTTCAGTCCCTGTACTCGAAAGCTCTGTGGACCACAGACAAATGGTCAAGGTTTTCTGAGACAGGCTGTGAAATATTCCAGGCTTGACCCACTGACCAACAGAAAACTTGGAACCAGGCATGGAAGATTCACCTAAAGTGTGGCCCCCAAAACGTCTGTAAAAAATCATCTTTTTTGAGATAATCCACTGATTAAAAAAACGACTGATCAATTCTAAATTGTGAAGTAGGTAGTAGTAACAGTGTTTTAATTAGGGCATTTCCACTCCTCATGTAGCTATTCTGTAAAAGGTACATTTTCTTTGTTATTAGCCATGATCTTTTTAGAGGTATGCTACCCAGCTGATTCATACATCTTGGTACACTTGCAAATGTAGAGCTTTTATGCCTCTTACGCTGGCAAGCTGACAAAATCAACCAAAATGGGGAGAAGTGCTAAGGCTACATGACTACAACATTGAAAAGTAGTTCCTGGATGGCACTGAAGAAGCTTTGTCAAGAGTCACTCAGTTGATTTTTGAAAAAGCTATTCAGGCACTCTGTATCCAAATCTATATATTGTGTCCAAATACATTATAAGTCTGATTTTCCATCAGCCTGACCCAAACCAGTCAGGATTTAGCAGGTTAAACAGCTATAAAAGCTGAAAATACTGGAACATTGCAAGATAAAGATCATCGGCATTTTAATTCCAACCACATACCTGTGGATGTTCCACTCAAACTATGCTACAAGGCATAAGTAGTATCTACAAGAATAAACTGTTCAGAAGACATCATGAAAACAATCTTTCTAACTAGATAATTTACATTCTGTGATTATCTTCAGAAATCCTGCCTTCTTTATTGATTTGGAGGGAAAATGCACAATGGACTAAGACACTAATTGTCTCAAAGATTATTTCAATGAAGGTGACAAAGTATAACAGGAATATCTCAGCAGAACAGGTTTCAAGGTAGACTGATTTTGTTCTTCAGTGGTTTTAAGGATCTATTAAACCTGGTTTGGGCAATAGCTAACTGATAGGCCACTAGCACTGCAAAGCCTGAAGGTAAAATTGTCTCCCAGCTTATAAGAACCCAAAGAATCTTGAAGTCCTTAGAGAGAAAAAAAAAAAAAAAAAAGTACTATTATGTTTATGTTAATAGCTTTATTTTTTCAAGAAGTCTAGTAATGCTGCTCAAAAAGTTTTTGAAAAAAGTTCTGTTATACAAAACATGGGTCAAGACTTATTCAAGAATAATCCAGTTTGACTAGAATTCTCTGAGGGAATTCTCTAAGTGTGAACTCCATGTCCTCCACACCACAGCTCACCCAAAGGGATGTAGTACTAGCACAAGGCTCTGTAGTGTGTCCAGAAAGGCTATAAAATAGACTAATGACAGTTTGCCTGGTCAGACCCCAGCTAAGATTATGATTAAGATTACTCCACTGTAGCTCAAGCATTAAAATCAGACAGCCACTAATCAGGTGCCATGACTAGAAGGAAGAACATTGCAATAAGTCTTTATTTGTCAAATAGAAAGTGTGAAAAATCAGGCACGTTTGGTTTGGGTTTGGCATCAGAATGAAAACTGTGCTCATACTAGAAGTACATTTTAAAATTTAGGTCTAATTGAACTATTTCCAAAATAATAACAGAAATTATTAAAAAAAAAAAGAGCTGTAATCAAACATGACAACCACACAGTAGAGCACTCAAATGAGGAGGCTCTCCAAAGCCTTTTCTCCACTTGTACACAGCTTGGAATGAAAGTAGAGGCTGGCATCTTATCTGTATCCAAGAGAACTGCTCATGGGTTGTTCAATTACAAGCTCTTCTCATAAAGAAGGATATTTGTATGGTTTTGAAGCAATGCAACATCAGATGGTTGACAACAATTTCAGTGTTCGTCACATAACTCAAAGGTACAGAATTGCTTTTTTCCAAATTGGAAAAAAAAAAAAGTTTTATTGAAATCCTAGGGCTGTTCTGTACAATATACACAGAAAAGGCTAAAAGACAGTGAGAGCACAAAAGATTATTTTTAGAAGATGCAAATACAGAACCTGATTAAGTTATATTTCTAACAACACTTTATCCATTCACTCAGGTGCGAGTATTGGGATACCATCTCCTCTCAGGCATCACATGTACTTCTGTATGTCAGAAGTAAAAAGATCTCACTGATCATACAAGAGAAGATGTGAACAGCTGCCCATTCTTCTGCATGGAGAATAACAGCCTTTTTTTTAGCTGTGCGTGAGTTCTCAAAGCAAAGTAGTTTCTTCCAGTTTCTTCAAGGACAAAGGAACCCCCATTTCAGCTGTCGCCCCATTACTTAAGTAGTTTAGTGGCAAAGTTAAAACTTGTGATACTCACATGTACTTGTTGTTGGTTTGTGCACATTCATGACTGAATAGAAAACAGAAGATTAAATCTATTCTACATTCTCAAAAATGGATTTTAACTATGAAAATTGGCCAAATTAAAACCAGTCTACTTCCTATTCCCTTCAGTAAGGGCAATTTCTGTAAGAAATGTCAGCTTTCAAAATTCAGGAATTTCTCTTGTTTAAAACATCCCTTTTTTGTTACAGAGTATATTTTCCTTCCAAGCTTTCTCCAACTTACAAAGAAATGACTCTTTTCTGCTCAAATGCTAGAAGCAAAGTATTTCTCTTCAGGTAAAGCTGAAGAATGAAGTTTCATTCAAGAAGGTGAAAATTTCGGAAAAGTTGCAAGTGATTGAAAACCAGAGTCTAGGAATGTGTTGCTCAGAGCTAATGACAACAGTCCCTACTGTATTGCTTTGGCAGGTCTTGCCTCGAAGAAAATGTCTGTGTCCTCATCGAGAGTTTCTATATTTGCATACTCTTTCTAGAACAGGTCAGAGCCATAGAACCATCTCTCCTATCATTTACAAGACAGGATTTTTCTTTCCCCTCTCCTGGTCCTTCTGCTCCGTGCGACTGGAGGTCTAAGGACAACTTCTATCATTCACAAAAAGGATAATCAATTTGCAAATGAGCTGTGCCTTGGGTACAAGGTCATGAGAGGTGACTCAGCATGAAGCTGTCTGCAGTCCAGTAGGATGCATCAAATCACACGTATTCCAGTGCAACCAAGGCTGTACTGTTTCCATGGTACACTGCTTTTAAGTTACATGGGATATGCCAGTTATACCACCAATCTATTATTCCAGCTTGTAGAAAAATTTACTGTAAAATCTGTATATTTTAAAAAGAGGCAGACTATAAGTAATTTTCAGGAACCACTCCATTATGGTAGATAATGAGATTTCACACTTTATTTTACTGATAATAGAATCAGGGATTTAAGTACCCTTGTCAGAGCACACAATGAAGCTTTGTGAAAATAGGTGCAGTTTTATTACTAAAAACATAAATCAGAATATATTTTCTCAAAAAGTTCTGCCACAAACATATGACAATATGCCAGGCAAGAGGCAAGATGATTGGTTTCCTTGTGCCTTAGTTTGCATTCATCTTCAGCAAAAAATGAGTGCATGTGACTCTCTGATAGATACCACAGCATGTCTTTCCCACACAGTAAGTATTAAAAACAGATAATCCCTGACACTGAAGCTACAGAAACATCATGAAGGAGTTCTAGTACTCTGCCTCTTGCTCACCCCTTGATAGGAAATGCAGAACCTGGGAGATATTTTTAAATGAACCTCCCATTTCCTAAATTGGAAGGAAATGGTGAGTTTCGATGTTCTGCTCTTTAGTAAAGTAAGTATCTACCTCCCTTAATGATTGTCATCTTAATGAAGTGGTAAATGAGACTTTCAGAATTGGATAACTTTAAATATCTTGAACAGCTTTTCATGGTCCATTTTGGGAACACTTCCTTGTCCTAAGAAGCCATCAGTCTGTACCACTAGCATTGTTCACAAAGAGGTAACAAAGCTTGACTTGAGTTCTTTACTTCTTATATTACACAGAGAACAGGACACCACAGCTTTTCTCTAACTGTACACTTACGGCTGCTGTCTTCAGCCTTCAGCCTTAAAGATGTTTTACATTGTAGACAACTGGGCCTTCACCAATTTTAAGAGGACAATCTGTTGCACAATGTCAAGTCTTCAAAATTCTAATAAATGAAAAGAATTTTTTTCTGGAACGAGAGTTACTTCTTTCTGTATTTGAACTTTTAATCCCAAGAATAGAACTATTAAATGGAAAAGAGAAGGATGTAATATTAAAAAGAAAAAAAATATTATTTTATTCAGAAACATATTGTTAAAAATTATTTATTTAAACTAAACAATAAAGAAAACATTATTGGGCACAGATGGAGAAAAAGCATGCATTGAGGAGGATGGAAATTTTCAGTTTGCAAAGTCTGAGATTCTAGACAAGCAGGAAGAACATAAACCATGACTTTATGATTGGAAAGAATAATGAAACTGTACCTTCATCTTTTGCTCCCAACACTCTCTTGATGAATGTAGTGCTTAAATGTATGTCTGCAGAACTGCACAACGTGTTAGATGTCTTTATTCCTTTACCTTCCATCCTGTTCCCTCCCTCATTTAAATTTGCTTTTGGTTTTAGACCAACATATACTAGATACAAGACTTAGTACTGTAAGGAATCTTCCGCACAGAAATGCCTGTGCATTCAGTCATCGGTGATAAATATCTCCTAGCTGTGGCTAAAACTTTGTCACATTTTGAGTCATTTTCCAGTTACTCACTATCCAACTAATCAGTCTATCAAAGTGTGTTATAAACCCTGTTGGACCTGGAGAAATGTACAAGCTGGGGAAAGATGGAGGTACTGCATATAGATACTTTCTCTGCTATTCTGTGTTCCTAATAATACCATTCCTATACTGATCAGTTAACTAAAACCCCCAACTACTGGAAAAGTAATGTTATATATTACTTTTTTCAGCAATCAGATATCTGGTCCTCCAACTTCAAAATATGGGGTGAGGGGGGAGCTACGTGTGGTAGTTCATACTTCTATGCACTCATTCTTATGTCCTGGCTTGGGAGTAAACTTTCAGGTATTTTTAATTTTAAATCAAAGGGTCAAAAGCTAAATTTAAAACCTTCTCCAAGATCAAGGCTCCAACTATGCTTTCAATTTCTTTCCTTTTAAAGAAAACATATCTAAACTAACAAAACACCTTTTCCCCTGTTAGTTACAGACCTGGTTTTAATTATTGTGCTTAGAACTAATGCTTGCAGTCAACTGTCACTCACTTGGAAATTTTCTAATCCTATTTTCTCTGACATTGTCCTCAGTATTTATTAAAGAAAAAAAAAAAAGTACTTCAAGGTTTGGATTTTTTTTAAAAAACAAAAATCTCACATTTACATGTCTAGACACTAAACTATTAGTAGTATTTGTTCTCCAATATCTAAGAAGTTTGTCCTCAGTGCTCATAAAGGCTTATAGAAATCTCTTCAATTAGTATGAAATAAATCTTTCTCCACATCTATTTTCATGTAAGAGATAAATAATCAAGGTGAATTTAGTGCTGAAGACAAAAGAGAATATATGATGATTCATCTTACACTCACATAATTCCTTCAGTTATTTAAAATAAAAACAAACAAAAAAATACTCTAAACATTTTTAATCCTGAGCTGATACAGTTGTTTCAAACAAAAGAAGCATTACACTCTCTTTACTTCAACTGAACATCATGGAGAAGTCAGTATGTGAGAAGTCACATATGGGATTGCATCTCATTGATGCACTGTAAGGCAAAAGACTGTTAAATGAGACAAATTCAGTTGCCATCAGTGAGAATATCAAAGTATTTAAATGATAGCAGAGCTTGAGTCAAAAGAACCGAGACACAAGATTGTAAGAGATGACCTTCTATTGAATGGTGACATGATTTGCCAATTATCCATCAAGCTCCGTGTAGGTATTTGATGCGTTTATCACATATAAAACCCTTCATTTTAATATAGTGGAGACCAAGGTTTTATTCATTGTGATTTAGCCTCATTATCCCATTGTGCATTATTACAGAGACAATGTAGTCACCTTTTAATGCTTCACATCTAATGGCCTTTAAGAGTGAAAGATGCTCACCTATCTTAGCTAACACTTTCATTAAAAAAAGGTGCCAGTTTATAGCAGAGGATTAACTGCATACCAAAATGAACATATTATTACTCAGTGTGATCATTACACCCATCCCAAATACATTTTCACTTCTGGACACAGCACACACCTCTAGCTTAGGGGCAAGGGACATTGCTTCTCCACAACAGGTTCTCTGGGTGAACACTAGCCTCTGAATGTTGTTTCTGTCTGCAGACTGGTTTAATTTTTCTTAAGTGAGTAGCCACAGTGCATTGTGGTAAATGCATTGTAAACATGTCTGTAAGGAACTGGTCTATACACAGGAAACAAACTACAAGGGACTGCCATCATGGAGACAGTTTGGTCTGCTCTGTGCAGATGGAGCAAAAGGAGTAGAAAAGAAATTACAAGTAAGACAATCAGTGACTATTTCTGAGAAGAGGATGTGAGTTTTAGCTCCTCATTTTACAATAACCTCTAAAATAAGTGAGCGTCCTTAAAAAAATAAAGACACATTTGCTTCTTCAATTTATCTGAAGGAAAAATATTTATATATGACTGATAAGTAGAAAAGAGATAATCCAGACTAATAAAACTGTTGAACATCGGCTAGATAACCACTGTCTTATGCAAACTCAGTCTGACAATAATCAACACAAACGCTGAAGGGTTCTTCTGAAGGTGATGGAGATGAGGGGAGGGAGGACAATTCATGTTGAAAGAAGAGAGGGTACAAGAAGCATTGTTAAGATGTGAGGAGGCAGCCAAACATCAGGAAGACATGGAGGGTCTCTGGAGCTTGGAAAAACAAGTATGAGTACACACAGGATAAACGAGATTATGTGATAGTTAGAGACCAAATGAACAGTTGTAATCCCACCCCATTATACTCAAGGTTACACAGGTACATTCTGTGATTATAGGCAAACCGTGTCCAAGGAGCTATTGTCTCTACAGAAAAGTTAGAATCGAAATGATGAGAAGAAAGGCCAAAAATCTCAGCCAAGTGGTTGAACAGAAACAACAAAAGTTACGTAAAACTTAGTTTGCATAACTTTGACTTCGTTGCCTCTTACCAACCTCAGCTAAAATTTTAGCATTCTGAGGTTTGCAGGTTGCCTTGTGAAAACTGGGAGGAAAATAAGGTATCCCAAGGACAAATGAGATGGAAAAAGAGAATATATATAGGGCCCAAAATACAGAGTATGTGCCTAAGAGAAGAGCAGATATTAATAAAATGTAGAAAAAGGAAAAGGTGTATCTCACATTGTAAATTTAAATACTGGTGTAGAAGGCAGTAAAAGAAGAATTGGATGCAGTTAAAATACTGTACGGTAGTGTAAAAATACCAAATTATTTCAAGGACTTGAAGAGGAAACAAGAATCTGCTTTCTCCTGAATACATCTGACAGTTTTCCCCATTCACTTTCAAATTGTTAACTCAATAGGTAAAGAAAATCCAGCAAGAACAACTCTTCCAAAACAACATCTCAAAGTTCGCAGGGCCTGAAACACCATGTGAATTTAAAGGCTGATACAAAAGTATATCTTGCTTTTAAACTGTACCAGGTTAGTCAGAAACTCACAGGAGGAAAAGACATGATGGACGAGAAGAATCCATGCCACCTCCGTTGATTAACCACAGCCACAAACTTACTACCTAAGATGACACATGAAAATACTTAAGAGGCTGCCAAACACCTCCCAAAACCTGTGGCAACTCTGCAAGCCTCTAACTTCCTTAGACAGACTTCCTGGAAGCTGGAAGAAATTATGTGTTGCCTCCATCTTTGCTTCTCTGTCTGTGCATCTGCAAGATATTTCTCTTACCAGACCTTACAAAGACCTTGAAATTAGTTCACTCTGAGTTGCATTAAAAGAAAATCTCTTATATTCCAAAACTTTCCATAATATAGCGTTCTGATTTGATGTTGTTACTTCTGTATTTGTTTACGTTTTCACCTTTTTACTTCATTACATACATATAATGTGCTGAGAGTACTTCTAATCAATAGTGGCCCAGAATTACAGAACTGTTATTTTAGGTGTTTAGCTTGGGTCCAAATTAAAGTTCTATCAGATTTTGGAAGTGTCTGGTTCAGAAATTTTATTTCAAATCCCTTTCCACTGGTTAATTTTATCACACTGTACAGCACACAGACACTGATCAAATTCTTACCTTGCTCAGTGTAAGGTGGCCCATTGATACTTGCTTTCCTGAATTTGTTGTTACTCATGTTCCTAGTTCAATGACTAGGGAAAAATGCCTTTTTTTCCTCTTGGCAACATTTCCTTACTGAAACTGAAAATTTAAATAAAAATAAAAATATGTATAGTAACATATCACACGGGAATTTCTGAGTTGCAGCCTAAAATATGAAAGCCTAACAAAAAAATGGAATGCTTAAAAAGAGTAAAGGAAAAAAAGAGAAAGAGGCAAGAATAATAATGAGCATTATTAAAAAAGCAGAAATGCAGAGACCCTCTCTTTTCTCCTTACAGAACTGTAGTCACAACTATTGAAGACAATTAAAGGCTTCAGTTCAGATGAAAATCCCCAAACACTGAATGCTATACACACACTCAGAGAGGATGAGAAATGATTGCTGCCTCCAGCACTTGTGCTCTAAGAGGATAGGACAAAGGACAGAAGATGAAATAAGGGCACAGAGGGCTTCCTCTTGAAAGATATTGTATTCTTTAGGTGCTGAATCAACAAAGGTCTTAAAAAATGTGCACTCTTTCTTTGAAGACATAGTTCAATATGACCGTTTCAAGCTAAGTACGTGCTTAAGTGTTTCTGTGGAGCAGAGCCAGGTTGCTTGGCAGCTGACAGAACTGAGCCCAGATGTCTCATCCGTGGTTGTGGTGAGGATGGGCAAAGGAATAATTACAGCCCCTTGACCTTATCGATGTGAGCCCTAATATCTGCTACACAATCTCTTGTCAGAGCCATTTGTAGGCATACGCAGAGTATCAGGTCCACACAGGGCTGGTCCTTCTAATAAACTTAAAAAATGACTGAGAAATACGGAATTACGTCATGGAATATGGCAAACCTTACCTTCCAGCAACCCTTCAGTGCTGTGCGTATGGTAAAGTACAGAAAAATGGTTTGGGTGATTCTCCTCCTCTACTTTGTTCTCGTAAGACCCCACCTGGAGTACTGCATCCAGCTCTTCGGTCCCCAATATAAGAAGGACATGGACCTGTTGAGGCAAGTTCAGAGGAGGGCCACGAAGATGATCAGAGGGCAGGAGCACCTTTCCTATGAAAACAGGTTGAGTCAGGGTTCTTCAGTCTGGAGAAGAGAAGGCTCCCGGGGGACCTTATAACAGCCTTGCAGTACCTGAAAGGAACCTACAAAAAAGCTGGAGAGGGACTTTTTACAAGGGCATGTACTCACAGGACAGAGGGTAATGATTTTATACTGAAAGAGGGTAGATTTAGATTAGATATAAGGAAAAAATTATTCGCCATGAGGGAGGTGAGGCACTGGGACAGGCTGCCCAGAAAAACTCTGGATGTCTCATCCCTGGGTGTGTTCAAGACCAGGTTGGATGGAGCTTTGAGCAACCTGGTTAGTAGAAGGTGTCCTCGCCCATGGCAGGGGGAGTTAGAAACAGATTATCTTTAAGGTCCCTTCCAAGCCAAACCATTCTATGATTCTGTGAAAAATAGCCCACATATATGTGATTTCCCTGAGAGAATTTTGGACACTTAAAACCCTTAAATTGTTAGTTCTACCATCTAACCTCAGAAAAATAGCTCTGTGGGGCAACAGGAAAGATGGCAGAGAGCCAAGCTGCCCAGTGGGTGGCATAAATTATCAAAGAAACATTTCAAAGAGACATAGATACAGAAAACATTCCACAGTTTTCTTACTTAACTCAAAACTGTCACAGATACTGTTTTATCCTTGCATGTATTTCAGCTGCACCAGCTGCACAGTTTGAAGAATTCAAGTTACATCCAGGATGCTGTATATATCTGGATAAAACAGAACACACGCTGCCCAAGAGACAAAAGAGTCAGGGTACCTCTGGCGAGCAGAGATTTCCTTAACAAAGACACAAACTGCACAGAATACAGTGTCCTAACAAAACCTGCCCTGCAACATGCTCATCCCACCACAGGAGAGAAAAAACATGGAGGAGGGGAAACAGAGAAGGAAATCAGTTACTTGCAAATGAGTTTGCTGTCACAGAGAAAAGACAGAATTTTCATCTACAGAGGCTTGATGGAAATCACCAACCATTAATGGCTGGGAATGCAACTTTTCTTGTGAAGTCACTGTCTCCTCAGGTTGGGCAAAACCAGTTTTCTTCTTAAATAAATACCAAGATTAGTGCAAATGAAAATGAGTTCTGTGTTCCTTGGCTATGTTGAACTATATGTATTTTCTCCTCAGGTATTTGGTCCTTTGGAACAGTTTTGTTTTGTTTTGTTTTCACAAGTCCCTAAGTACAGTATGTCTGCATGAAATAATTACTATGAACCCTTAATGAAACTTATAAAATGGTTTCTGCTACATTGTAGTAAATAAAGGCTAGGTAGTCTTCCTCCTTTGTCATTCTGCAATACTGTTCGTCCTCTCTTGGAATACCTGTAGCCACAGAGTTCTTTCAGAGGAGAGGAACTATAAACAGTTGACTGGTGATAGGAGCTCTTGGAAGCTCTTAACTCCAACAGGAGGCAACACCTCTGAAAAGCTGGTCAGCATCATTTCTCACTCTGGAAAGCAGCTCTCCATGCAAGAAAAGTTTCATTTTTCAGCTCCTTTGGTGGCTATCTGTCCCAGCTTAGCAGATTTCAGAAGTAGCACCAGTCACTTTCGCTATTGACAGGACATATGTAGAAAGAACTGTGTAAAGATTTGAAGGACTTCCAGTGGTTCCTTACAACTTAAGAGAATTCCATGATTACTTGAGAAAATGGAAAAAAAAGAGGGTACAACACAAAATAAATAACTGATGGGAAACTTAAATATCAAGAGAAAACAGAGTCTAAGCATTAAGTTTGCCTGAACACTATTGCCCATGTAATTTCTAGATTTTATCTTTTCTGTCTTCTGAGTAACAATGATGCCACAGACCAGTAATAATGGATTTGGAGGACTGAGATTCCTTTCTTTGTAATTCTTTCCTGGGATCTTACACGATTTGCACTGCTTCTAGTTTTGAAGAGTGATTTCATATAACTATCGGTTTGTAAGTAGTGCACTTCACCTCCCTGCACACTTCACATTGGGACAGGAAAAGAAAAAAAAAACGTTGTGAGACCCATTGGCACTAAGAAAGTGAGGGTGAATCTAAACATCCCTGAAGGAAAGAACGTTGTTAAAAATAAAGATTAAAAAAACAGAGTAGGTTTCAAAACTACTTAAACATACAAGGGCTGCTTGTATTAAAAATGAGAAGGAACACATCTGTAGGTTTTCATGCTTAGTTTTACTTTCTCTTTCAACTTTGCAAAAAGTTCTCTTCTAGTAGAAGTATACATTTCTAATTAAAAAATTGCATTTAAAATTAACAATGTGCCCGTGGCCCTCAAGTTGCTTCATGAGAAGCAGTTCTCACAGTTGTTCATAGTCACGTTAATAGTGCAGTTTAATTAGGTCCATCTCACTCCAGTAAAAGAGAGGGAGGGATGCTAAACAAACTGTATTCCAAACACTTGTGCTGTGTCTTGACTTTGGACTCACTACCACACATGCAAAAAGTGGTGCAGTTCGAATTCCTGGCACAGGCAGTTTAACCTGAAGTGGAAATACTGATTTTTGTAGAGACATCAGACTTGTGAAATCCAAATTCAGTTTGTTATTTTGCTGTAGGTGTTCAAGTATTTCAGGTAAGATACTCCCTAGGCTCATAGCTGTCATAAGTCTGGTAGCATTATGAGGGTAATTACATTAAATATTATGAGTTCCTTAGGAACTGCCACAACTCTAGGACTCTGGGCTCAATTAAAGGGACTTTAACTGTAGGGATGCTCTAGCAGTTCTTACTGATGACACAGTGACAAAGAAGCCAACATGCAAGGCTCTTGATCCTTGGTCCTCTGCTCTACATGAAGCAACCTTTCAATAATTACTTGCTCTAGAATTCTGACCTCCATTTAATCCCGCATGTCAGAGGAACAATCAGCCTGGGATAATTTAGCTCGTCACGGTCACAGTGTCACTGCTAACTGTCATTTCTCAAGACTGCAGCCCTCAAGATGCCACCTTTCTGTTGGTGTTACCTGTGGGCAATGCAGTAGAGATTCAAGTTCACCATGTTTCAACTGACTTGTTAGTACCAGCTTCCTGTTCTGAAGCAATGCTCCTGCCCCACTGTGCATTCCTGGGTCACTGAAGAGCAAGCAGCCAAAAAGTCTTGGATACATTTTTCTTTCTTGCAGCCAATGCTGCTCTGACCACTGAAGCTGTTTGAGCAGAGAAATGTCAAGGTGAGATCACAAAGAGTAGCTCTCTCTTCCTTATCCATTATTTTAGCCCAGCAAGCTTAAGATGAACATGAGTCTCGAACATACCTCTCTGCCCAATCATCAACAGCTTCCACAGACTTCAGAAAAAACTTCAGGAGTTATCCTGAAACTCATGAAGTAATAAACAAACAAACAAAACCCTAAACTGCACAACACTTTTCTTTAATCACAAATTACTACTGGATTTTTTTCTTCTTAATAATGTCTGTCAATAAAGAATAAAGAGGTCTAGGGAAAATATCCTAAGGAACATAAAAAAATGTAAATGAGGCACATTTGTGTTAGGAGAAGTTTATCTACAAAAAAAAAAAATCACTTACATTTGTTCCATTGAATCTGACTAGGAATTTTTCACAATCCTTTTACAAGTACTGAAGAAGATGAGAGACATGATTTTAACATTGGTCCCACATCCTCTAACACAAGACATTTGGATTTTTATTGCCACTAATAATTACATAGGCAAAGGAAGAAGAGGCAGAGCGAGAATTTCAGTGTACAAATATTTATATTGGCAAGTCAAAAATCATATTGTCATCTATTACACAAGGCATTAGCCTACACTGCATTTCATTGTCTAAACAGCTGGAAATTAAGATCAGACTTCCCATAGGATTAAAAGTATGCATTGAATTTGTCCATATTTAAAGTGCCAGAAAGGCAGATAAAAGTTTGCAATACCATGAGACTGTAAAGGGAAAAGAAAATCAGAGGAAGGTCATTGGAGGCCAGCAAGCAAGAGACTAAAGACAGCTTGCAGAACAAGAAGTTCATTTAAACACAGTAATTTGAAAACAGGCACAACAGGAGACGATCTATATTATCTTTTATTTGCTGAATCTTTTTGCTTTTACTACTGCCAATTCCACCCCTGCAGTTTAGACCTGGCAGCTAAATCTCTGTTGCTTTCCAGCAGCTTTCAGAAAACAGATAAGGAACCAAGCTAGCAAAGAAATAGGCTAAAGTACTCTCACTTTCTCACTCTGCGTTCAAATAGAGTGAGTGAATCTTTCTTTACAGCATCATCTAGAGGCTTGGGAACTCCTTACAGCAGAATCTTACGCTGACCTAGAAATGTCTATGACTAACATAAACTTCTTGCTAATAGTTTCCTAAATTATTATATACTTTTCAGCAGTATTGTATATATCTTGGCAAAATAATGAGACTTATTCAGTTCATACTCAGGCCCCACAAAGGTGATGCTGGCTTGATATGTGAGACACCAAAGTGGTTTGAATCCTGCAGAGAGAAAAAGGAGGAAAGACGTCTAGCTGTTATCTAGATGACACAATCATTCTACAGAGAAAGACTCATCATATGTTACAAGATAAATTATACACAAACGATGGTTAAAAAAAAAAAAAGCATACAGACTATTCTGTTACTGTGCATTTGTCGATAGACTTCTATTTTTCAGAGAAATATGTATCTACTGAGCCCAAATATTCTCAACCTATTTAAAAATATTATATTTTCCTTGCATCCTTTTTACAAGCAGCTGCACCATTCTGTGTGGACTACAAAACCAATATTTTTAAGCTATCAGTGTCAGTGCTTGAACCCAGTTATTTTTCTACATTGTTGACTCTGCTTCAGGGTCTTAAAAATAAATCAGCAATTCATTTTGTACATCTTTACACCTTAGAAAACAGTTGAAACGCTATAATGAGGAGACAGAATTGGAGGACGCGTACTGTGTCATATGTGCTGTGAGATCCCTGACTTCAATGTGAACGCTATGTATTGTCCACACTTTATACAAAATGAAACTTTGAGCTTGCGTCCTGCTGCCTATCATGGTGCAACACTGCAAAGCAAAACCTTGCTTAGAGCTCTGGACACTTTGTCTCCTCTTCCCGAGCAGTATGTTACGCTCTGTTACTAAAACTAGCGAACTTTACAGTCCTCCCAAGTGAAAGTCAAAAATGAGATCTGGCTTGATTGTCTTAGCAGTGTTTCGTGATGGTGCCTCACAGATGAAGTTGTCTAATTTCAAGACCTCTGGTCTCAGACTCTGATGAATAGGCATGAGCCCTGCTTCCTTCTTTTCCTTCAGGAATTTCCTCCTGTGCTGTTACAGTCTGATACCTTCCTTATGAGTAATAATAGGCCTATGAATTTCTATTCAAATGCTACCTTTTATTTTTGAGGTAGTTATACCCAATCATAAAAATAAAGTTTACAGAAAGCTTTTCAGCTCCTGTGATCAGACTCCTAGACTTCCACCCTTTTCCTTGGTTTCTCCAGCACAAGGAAAAAGAAGGGTTTCTAGAGTGCCATTGCAATCATTACTTAGAACTTTGCCATCCTTGCAAAGGAAGTCTCAGAATTCCTCATTCACAAAGCACAGCCCTCTGTGTGCATTCATCCTGACATGCAACCTGGTTTCCAGCTTTACTAATTTTGCTAGTTATCTTTATACAGTCCATCCTGCTATCTTACTGATTATTTCGGTAGAACAGTGGGGTATGACTCTCATTCTCTGACCCACAGATCTAATCTGTTGTTTGTGTCAGAGGAGACCCGGAACTGGAGATCAGTCATTTCTCAAGAAGAGTTTAATTCAGTAAGACACAAAATTACTCTGGAACTCAAAGCTCAAGCTACTTTCTCAAGCAGGAGAGGCTGGACAAGAAATATCTGCTATTTGGCACACTTAAAAAGCAGCTTAAAAGACTCTCTGCCTCACCCAAAAGGCACAAACAGTACAGCTCTTTTAATCAAAGCATGCAAAAATTTCTTCATATTCAAGGCATCAAATCATTATCCTTTTAATAGTAAAAGTTCCAGAAGCTGTAATTAGTGAGCTCTGGGTTTGTTCAACATTGCTGGAATGGACATGCAATCAACTTCAAAACAAATTTAATTCAAAGACTAATTCTGAAAGCATAATGATACAAAGGGGCCAGTGCAAACACCTACTGAAGTCTGTAGGAGCCTTTCAATTACATAATTTTTAAAGACCATGACTTGATATTAATTCATTAGAGGCTTTGGTCTTAGGACAAATTTCATGAAGTGATGAAAGTATAACCCAATATTGTAGTCATAGAGACATAGAATCTGCATGAGACTTAACATGGCCGAAATCTTCCTATATCAATATAATAATAATCCAAATGAAATTGACAATACTGGAAACAATCTGGGGAAAAAACTGACAGAAGATTATACAAGTACAACCAAAGCATTAAAAATTAATTCCATTATGCAATATTGACATTTAAAAGGCTGATTTCACTCTATTCCTTGGACTTTAAAAACTCAAAACATTTTATGTTTGTTGTCATAGAAAACTTGCAGAATAAGCTTTTGTAAGCTCATACTGTAAAAGTCAACTGGACAGATGTACATTGATCAGTTACTTCAGTGTTGTGAAGGAATAAGTAAAGATAGCAATAATAGGTACCTGTTGATCCATTTCACATTTTCCTGTGCCATAAATTTCTTAAGTAAATCAGCAGATTTTTGCTGCATTGTGATGGCTATAAATCTCAGAAAAGCATTTTGTGAATGGGTCAATGCATTAGCTCTGCAAGCTCAATTAGCTATGCTACCACCAGGCTGTCAAAATCTACAATAAAAATAAAACGGCTCTAGCCCATTAGATTAAAAGTGACTATAAATATTAAGCGTTATGGTAAACAGATCCAACTTTTGGATATGTCATCTAATTTTTGAAGCCTCATTTAAGATTTAATTCTTAAAGGACATTGGCACGTTTTCTTGCTACAGAGTACTAATACCTCATAAGAAAGCATTTATAACATGAATTGAGGGAGCATATATTAGCAATAAAATACAGTTTTGTTCACACTCTATTTGTATTTTGGTCTATTTTATTTTTCATCATGTTTCTCAGGAAGTTATTTCTTTCGGAAAACTAAGAAATCAAACTTGGAAACTTACAGATATGAATTCAGTAACCAATGTAGTACTTTAAATAGAATACTTGTAAAGCCAACTTAGTCTCAAGTAAATTTTAAAAAGATAAATTTGAATTTAAAAAACCTTTTTCAAAATCATGTTTCACATTTTAATACAATGAATTACTGTACAATAAGATGAAATACATTTTTTTCCTTACCCCATTCCCATGCTCACTCAGTGATTCTTCAGCCCCAGGACCTGTTGACTTCAAGGAAACCTATCAGGGAAGCCGTAGTATTTCTTAATGAAGCAGAACCAACAACTCAGTGTGGATCTGGATAGTCACAAAGAAGGTGAACTCATTTATACTCATGGAAACCCAATTTACCTGAATTCTTACTGCCGTAATCCCAATTACAAAGTTGTGAACTTACATCCCTGAAGTTTACTAAACACCAGCAAGGCTAGCCTGTTACATTTGCTGGATTTAGTCATGAACATAAAGGTCAGCATACATATATTTGTCCATACGTAAATTGGAGACCTTCCTGAAGAAATGTGTATACTTTGTGTGAAGTCCAATCCTATTTAAAGTGCTAATTAAGGAAATCCTCGGTGTGTAGTACTAGCAGTTACCAGTGGGCAGAGGTGCGAGAAGATACCTAGACATATCTGAAATCACTGCCTCATTGCCCATTTCAGTTCAATGCAGCTTTGGTCCAGCTGCGATACAGCCTTGTTAGGGAAGTAGGACATTTTAGCACGGACAATCACTCTTGCAGCAGTATATTTTCCAGACACTGACTGTCTCCCATCCAGCCAATTCATATGGGAGCTTTGTGGATGCTTTGACATGCCCTTTGCCAGTTTCATGGATTTGTTACTACTGCATAACTGTTTGTCTCAATCCTTGAACCATGCTCATCACTGAGGAGGCCAAACATATTCCCCAGTTACAGACAGCTATTCTGTGTCACTTGTGGCTCTAATTCATCTATTTTGTACAAGCTGCTTGGTATTTAAACAGCTTTATCTCAAAGCTTCGAAATCTGCATGTACATCCCTTTAAGTCGTCTTACTGAGGAGGAGCTGGTAAAGATTTTTTTCCCTTTCTGTTCTTCTCTCATGATTAATAGTGACAGCTGCAAACAAGTGGCAGTAGGCCAAACAATCAAAGGGCATAGCAATAATAGTTCTGTTTCCCTGCAGTTCACAAATTATTTCATTATCTTTCGATGCTGCAATCAGGGTGCAAATCCAATATTATACCAGCTGCCTGGGTTACAGACATTCAGGCAGGTTTGATCTGATTGAGTAACACCCACTCTCCAAAAAACTTTTTCTAGTTCTAAGAGTAGACAGACCACTGGAAAATTTGATATTTTGTCTCCAAAGGCCGTGTCAGTGTACTTGACTGCACAGAAATACTTTCTGTATAAGCACTGAAGTCTGCTCTGTTTGGAAGATCTGAATGCTAATGTTTTGTATCTGTTAAAAACTGGAAAGCATTTTTCTACCTACTTTATAAACTGATTGTCAACGTACTTCAAAAAAGACAAGTGGAAAAATATATTTCATGATGTTTTTAAATCATCTTCTTATGGGCTTGCTGAGATTGACAGCTCTGAAGAAAAAGAAAGATTCTTCATTTGAAATTAAATAGAATAACTTGGAATATCTGAAATTGTCAGGAGGTTTTTTGAAAAGATGTCCTTATGCACGTAACTGCAAGTCCATCTGTTGTTTTATTTTGTCTCTCTAATAATTCCCTGGAGTTTCGCTTGGTTTGAATGTTGGAATAAATAGAAAGAAATCAAACCATGCATTCTTTAAACAAAATTTATCCAAAAATACAGTTCTGTTCATTAACTCTTGCTTGTGTCAGCCTCATTTCAAGTTTCACTGTTTTCATTAACATTTACTGAGTGCCTATTTAAAGTAAATGTATTCATTCCAACAGTTGCTCTGCCTGAAACAGAATTTTATACAGTTTAGAACTTAAAAATAATTGAAGTATGCAGTTTAGTTAAAACAGATAACTGTATTAACCATACGATCTATTTGTATTTTCAGTTGTTCTTAAATCGTCAAATTTTCACTAAACATGTATTTCAAGTTTCCAAATGGCTGGCAAAAAGAATGATACATTGTGAGTTCTGGAAAAAAAAAAAAAAATTGTTTACCTGATTTCAATTCATTTTTTTTTACTTGGATAAACAAAGAATAACACACTGCATATTAACAATTTTACTAGCACTGATGCGTGATTAATCTCGCTGTGTACAAACTAGCGAAATGTGAAACTTGCTACATCTTTTTCGTAGTCTTGAAAAAGATTACTAATTCTACCTTAGAGCTAGAAACATTCAGGATCCAGGCCACTTCTGGACTGATTTAAGGCAAAGAACCATGGTCTTCAATTACATTTAAATAGCAACTAAAAGGAGAGCAAAAACTTATTATTTACATTATGTAAACTGATTGTTTACATTATTCTGCAGCTAGAAAAAAAAAAATCAAATAATTGCTTCCATACAGTGTAACAGACTAAAGAGGCAGTCTGCTAAATTCTCAACTTTTCCCTCACACCTAAATCCTGCTATTTGTGTAGATGAATTGAATGTTTCAGGTTGAAGCCAAATCCTGATCATTCAAATTGACAGAAATGCATTTGAACCAATATGTCCAAGGCCATTATACATGCAAATAGTATCTTGCATTGAGTATCATCTCCCTCTGCTAAAATTGACATTTGGAGTGAATATATTGGAATTAGTCACTAAAGTTTCGTACTAAGACATAACTTGCCAATTTTTCATAAAAGATCAATTGTTTCTGTAACTGACTAGAAAAATCCTACAGAATCCAATGAAAGATACTTTGTTCTCACTCAAACATCACATGGAATTTACTAGCACTTACAGATCTGCCACTAAAATCTTAAAATGGCCAAAAAGGAATAAAATCTAGTGACTAGATACCCTCATTTATGCTTATTTTCCAGCTCATTTTAAAACCCAGGCTAATTTCTGAGGAGTCATTTTGCGTTTTACCTGCCCATTACCACAAGAGATGTTGACTTGCATGTGCCCTCATTGTTTTTATCTGGTGTTCACATGACTTAATGGTGAATCTCCCATAATATGCAGATGAATTTGGATTGGCTCTCTGGAGGCCTCTGCATGTGCCTGTTCGCTTTCACCTGAACATGGACACCAGGAAAAGGGAACATTCTTCGAAAAACTCAAAACATGTAACAGACTCTCAGGAGTGCCTGTGTTGTGGTTGTTTCCATGATCTACTTCACAGTCAAACCTTCACCTGGTGTAAACTGCACAATTTTGGCATAAACTGCAGGCTAAAAGATTGGAGAACACAGAAAGAAGAGAAGAAATAAGCCTCTGACTTGAGGTTCGATTGAATCTCCTCAGTTACCCAAACCACAGAGAGATGGCGTAGTTATATATGGGAGAGGATAGAAATGCATTTACTGTACACTCAAGAGCGCTCCCCCTCCAGGTTCTCCTTTCAGGTTCATGAGCTCCATGAGCTCAGAAAGTGCCTTCCTCTCACTTCTGTGGAGGCCATGGACAAACTGATTCTCCAGTATTCACCTGTACTTGCTAAAGAGCTTCCCAATCTGCCTCCCCATCTCAATACTCATGGCAGCCTACCAAGTCCCACCAATAACCCTGTTCAGTAGGCAAAAGCCACGACCTACTACACGAAACTGTCTAAACCAGTCCATAACTTTTTAAGTCAAAAGGGAGAGTGAGATAGCTAAATTGGCAGATGATCAGTGGCACTGGTGTCTCATAGGACTAAGGCAAAGAAGGGTCACAGAAGCTGGATGTGACTCTTTGGACAACAGCTTCTTTTGATGGTACAGCTGTTTGGAAACAGAATCTTCAGGAGTATCTTAGAACAAAATGCAAGCCAGAGAGAGACTATTTTTGCATTATGCATTTTTCCAAAACTCATCGAGCAATGCATACAGTCATGTCTGATTTTTGACTCCTTTCTACTGAAGCCTTCTTTAGACCATGTCATTATGGCTAAAACACATCATTACGTATTGTTTTTACAGCACATTGACAACCTAAGCATCACGCACAACTGCATTAGGTTTTCCATCCAGTATCACCATATTCCACTGACCCTGCCTAAGTCAGCAGCTTATAAATGGATAATATCTCCCTCCCAACCTCCATGAGGCAAAACTGTTATAAAAAAATGTGAACAGTGAAGTATGTCAAAACAGCAGCCAGTCCACCACGGCATGCTTACTGCAGCAGAGATGCCAGAGTGATGTCAAGCTAGATTTCTACTTTGAAGGGCACAGATACTGTAGGTTCTGCCAGCTGACACCACAAACTGCATACTGATGTTCAAAGACAAGATTTCATCCCTTCCTCCCCTACCAGCTCTTGGCAACCTGTGGACCTGCTCCATTTGCAGATATCAAAAGAATAAGGCTTCTAAAAGATACCTGAAGTAACATGTTGTACACCACTGAGTGCATAAACACATACAGGAAAATTAACATTCAGCTGCCCAAAAGAGATAATAATGATTCCTGAAGGCAAAAGGACATTAATGGGGACTGTCACCAACAGGGCTGCTTTAGGTTGCCAGAGAAAATAATTACGCTTCTTCCATCATAAGGGTCCACTCAAGAGTAACCTGTATGAAGTTTCACTGAACTAGATCACTCCCTTTAAAAAACACAGGTTGCTCCTTGCCAGGGAGAAATAATCTGGGAATGCAAGAGAGGAAGGCTGAATTTAAGTTCTATATTTTCCCAGCTTCCTTTCGAAGCTGCATGCTTCTTTCATGTCTCTTATGGGCTGCTGTGACTAATGCCACAGTCAAGTATGGAAAGTTCTTTGAAGACCTAAAATCAGCATGGCTCTTTGTAAAAACACATACATCTCTCCCTCTCTGATAGGGTCTCTGGGAGTATGCTATCTTCTACAAATGAACACTCAGATTTTAACAATGGCAACATATTAATATTAAAAATAACTGAAGTGCCCCTGGTTATAGGAAGCCAAACATAATCATTAACATTAATTGTCTCAGGGAGGGCTGAAGACTCTAGTTCCCCAATATTTCTGTATTATTTTTAAAAATATAAGCCCTAAACAAAAGCAAAACAAATCTCTTAAGCCACTTGAATATCCTCCTAGAGATTCAAAATTCCTGCAGCAAGAAATACCCTTTAGTGGTTAATAATGCAGCTATTAACTGTGAAAACACCTTCTGAGTAAGCAGTAGGTGGCAGACATTTCTGACAAAAGACACAAAAGCTTGCTATATATAGGCACTACCAAGTAAAAGTCTTCAGCATGGTGCATGGACATTAAACTCCATCTAATTCACCCATTAAAAATGTTTCCCTTTTGTTTCATTGGTTTCGTTCACCAACAATTTGCCAGACTTTCACGTTCTTTTGGGACAAATTCCAGGACTCTGTCAGCTACTGTGCTGATGAGGACCTGGTAGACCAGCAAGTTATGCTGCATCATGCACAGAGAGTACTTAAAGGGAGTTTAAGACCAAATAAACTTTGCAAATACCACCAGTGGGTTTAAATTACATGCTTGGTGAATTTGACTGTTCTTGTTAGATCTAATCTAAAGAGGATTCTTTTTCTCTCTCCTTCCTGAAGGATTCATTTGCCCCTGCTGCTTATTACTCATCAAAAGTCATCATTTTCTATCTGTGACATCCTGATAGGCCGTTGCCGTGGAAAAGATTATGAAGCTGAAAACAAGCAAGCTGATTTGCATTAAGAAGTGAGTTTCAAAGTGTGCAACTTTTGTTCACAGAGAGACTTAAGACACATTTGATCAGACAAATATGATGTTACAGGGGAAAAAGAAAAGATTTACTTGAGAGAGACCTTTTGCTTTTTTAAATAGTGTGATGATTGCTATCACAGAACAAATTATAAAACCAAATTATTAAAATTATTCTTTTCAAACACTAGTTTACTGGATGTTCTTCTGCAGTTATCTTTCTCTTCTACTGAGCTCTGGAATAACATATTTCCTGCTGACCAAATTATCCAACTGATGTGGCTCAGCATAGCTCCATTAACTTCAGGGTAGATATATCACTTTATGAAAAAAGGATCTGAATCTCTCCTTCAGAGCAGAAATAACATGGCACAACACGAAAATGATCCTCTCTGTGCAAAAAGGATCATTTGAGAAAAATCAGCCCTTGGTGTACTAAAAACTAAGTGTAGCTGAGTGTAGCTAACCACTGCTTCATGGTATTTACAGTCTACCAAATATCAACTATTAATTGATTGGAGCACAAGATAGAAGTCTGTTTATAATTAGACGTAACAACATTCACACACCTTGATTTGGGATTAAAACTTCCTCTTACTTCTGAGCTCTCTTTTGGCAATACACAGCACTCCTTATGTCAGTCTCAGCAACAGAAAATTCTACTGGGGTGAGGAAGGGGACAATTTATCTCTCCTTAACACAGGAATTCCATGGGGATGCTCTGTTGCTTTCCTTTCTGTGCTTTTCCTAGGCGCAGAATAAAGAAAACCCAATTACCTTCAGAACCTAACTGGAAAGCTGAATTTATATTTTTTGACCTACCACAGTTTTTTCTTCCTGGTATATACCCAAAGATGCCTCCAGAATTCAAAGAGACAAAGCCTATGATGGCTCCTTCTGCCTCTAAAGTTTGTCTTGCAAGATGATGCTGGTTAACTACCTGTGTATTAAAAGTTGTACCTACATATATGAGTGGCTGCACCCTACTATATGTTTGATTGATAACAACTTAGAGTATCCTATTTTCGTGGTTGTTACCATTTGGCACTGGGCTGGCAGCTAAAGAGCGAACAGCTGCACTCTCTCACCTTTCATTCCTTGGAGGGAAAGGAAAAGGAGGACAGATTCATGGGTTGAGATAGAGGCCGATTTCATGGAAGAATAATAAAAGAAGAGTGATTCAGAGCAATACTTAGCCACTGGAATATGCATTCCTAGCAATGAAGGCCAGAGGGTGGATACTGCAAGCACAGCGAGTCCAGCAAAATGTGGAAATCAACAGTGGGCGCAGGGGGTCTGTGGATCAGGCAATGGGAGCAGGAGCAGGATCCTGCACAGACAGTGGCCTTTAAGGAAGAAGGGCCAACCCCAGCAACTTCCCACTTACATATGGAGCGTGACATTCATGGTATGGAATACTTAACTGATCAACCTGTATGTCAGTCTAAGATGCTGTCTCATTACATTCTCCATCTTGTAATGTAGCCTCTATGAGGCTACCTTGCACCTGCAGCTGTACAGTTGAAAAGTACTTCATCCCCTTGGCAATAGCCAAGTGAGTTCTTATGTTCTTTTCATATTAAATCCCTCGAAAGATACTGGAAGAAAACTTTAACCTTGTCCAATGGTGCTATCTTATTATTCTTGAACAAAAA
>VWYH01001924.1:125535-156248 GCA_013399365.1 Pampusana beccarii
AAAAAAACAAAAAAAAAAAGAAAAAGAAACCCAGCAAAAAACCCATGCTAGCTACCAAATACAAAAGGTTTTAACTACATGGAAAATTACCTCAATTCAGCTAAGCCAGCATATCGCTGTAGGCTGATCTCCTGTAGCACAGACCGCTGCCTTAGACGAGATCCTCCCTCTGGGTAAATATCACCTGCCAGTTCAGGGAGGACAAAGTCCAGGAAGATGCAGGTAGCTCTGCTAAACTGCCTTTTATGGCAACTGCCTCTCTGAGGCTTCAGGAGGAGTTTGCAGAATTTCTTAATTCAATCTTAGTTTTTGTTGTGAATTTAGTTTACACAGTAGTGCAGGAATCAACTCTACCTCTTATTTGTTCATTCACAGAACACTAAAAAGTGATTAATTTCAAAACTCAGTGGCTTATTTTATTTTCTCTTGCTTTTCCTCCTTTTCTTTCATCATCTTTGTTCATGAAAACTAATATTACTTGATGACAATATTAATGTATGACACAATGTTAATTTTACAGCAGTTTCCCTATGAGTATAATAAATTAGCTCATAATAGACCTAGACCATTCTAATTTTAAATAGCATATTACAACACATCTTACTGAATTCATCATTATATTACTGTTAATCAGTTAACATGGTGTTGAATTTGCTTGTTAAGCTTAAATAATATCCTTTATCTATACTCTTGACTTTATCTTATTATGTCTTTCAACCTTGCATTTCTTCAAGCTTTTTGGGGGATCTTCCTAGAATGCTTGCATTGCCACGTCAGTGGCTATATTTCTTCAGGAGGTTTTAATCTATGCTTTGAAATACTTTGTTGAGTATGGAAGAGACAGACAATATTTCCCAGGGATTTTAGAAATGTCTCAATAAACTGAATGTTTTGATGTATTAATTAAATAGAGGAAAGCTGCAGGTTCTGGGCTTACAGATTTTGCCACTGATTTCAAATGCACAGCCAAACAAACCAAATGAACATTACACCCAAGAGCAAAGGACTTGAAGGGGTTGAAACTCAAGAGAAGAAAGTCCTCATGGCCTCGAACAAGTACAAAGTACACGTCTGTTGACTGTTCCTCATTGCCTGCAAGACCTGCATGACTCCTCACCTCTGCTGATTCCACTCCCTCCCCAGAGCTAGAAAGCAGAGCATCACCTGCAGCCAGTGTACTTTGCTGCAGTCTGTCACACAGCTTCATGTCACGACGTGTCTACTGGTTTATATAATCTCCTTTAGAAAAGAGGAATTTCAAGACATTTAAAATCAGTAGCTGTTTTCCATCTGCTTTGTATTGGTCCAGAGAAGCATGGTCTTCAGTGTAGTGACCTGACACTAAAAGCACATTTCAAAGGATGGACTCAGTTTGGAAACTGTTAATAAAAAAAGAAGCCTGTTCATATGTGTAAGGATTTGCAGTAGGGAAAAAGATATATGCAGCACTAAGTAAACATATTTTAGTATAAAAACAATTTTAACTTCTCTGCAAGCCTGTCTTAGTCCTGAAAACTAATCATCTTGCAATGTGACACATAGCAGAAAGGAAAAAGGCCTTCCAAGTGGAAATCAGGTGGTAAAGAGAAGGAGGGTAGGAAGGGAAGTCATGACTTTGAAGGTATCTTTTTCTTCATCTTGCCTATGATTTTCTCCTACAACATCCCAAGAACTGCAGATAAAGATTGACAATAAAATTCAAAGTTTTTATTTGATCTGCTAATCACCTGTTTAATGCCTGTACCTATCTTGCCAAAGCAAAGAAATTCAACCTCCATTACTCAAGTTCGTACTTCCTCCACTGCCTGCGATAGCAATGCTACTATTGCATTCCCTACTTTTAGGAATGCGATTATATAAAGTGTAGTCTCCTCCTACTAAAGTGAATACAAGTAGGGGTTTGACCTGCTGGTTTTTAGCCTCTCACATCCATAAGAGAGAGGAAAAGATAACCACTAATCTAAAAGTTGGATTGCTTCCTGAATATTTTTTGCTATGCTTTATGTTAAAGTGTTTGGAGAATATTTTCTCTGTTTAGCCCTTGCAACAAGTTGGAATATTTGCCTGAATATTATACTTTAGCCATATTTCACTTACAAGTGCTCCAACAAAAATTTGGTGCTATGTTTCTACTTAGTCCTTTTATCGAACATTAAGATTGTCAATGGTTCTGATATGTTACAAAGTTACTCTACTCCAACCTGCTCCAATACTGTAGGTCTCTGTGTGCAGCTTAGTTTCAGACTATATCCACATCCCACCTGCTTAATTTAGGCTGGAACATCTGCAAATTGTTTCGGTTTTGTGCTGGTGACAGTCAAAAGATGTGTGTGTCATTAAAATAAAAATGGAGCAACTGAAGAATTTTTAAAATCCTTTCTTCCCATATATTAAAATACAGGTCAGTTTTCCAATAGGAAATCAAAACTTTTTTTTGTTAAAAAAACCAACCAAACAAAACCAAACAAAACAAACCTCAAAACGAAATGTGAAGTTTTAAGCATTTTCCTCCATTTGGCTGAATGTATTTACGGAATTTGATGGAAGCTCGTGGAGATTTTATCGCCTTTTACGTAAATAAACCCTATAATACTAAGTGCAATTATACAAAACTGTAGAAATTAATTCTAAGTCTTTTAAACAACAAAGGGGTAGTGAGCTGGACCCAGAAAATAATTTTACCTTTATGTATTACATTTGTGAAACCTACACGAGAATGTTCCACATGACTCTGGCATTCTCTCGTTGACAAATTAAAGGACTTGCAAAAAGAAGCCAGACAAATTAGTCTGGGTATGGAGAAAGTGCTTTATATTGAGAAACATAAATATCTCAGTCTGTTTAGCTTACTGGAAAGAAGACTGAAAGGTAGTTTTATTACAATGTGCAAATAGCTTAAATAGGGGAAAAAAATGGGTTGCACAAGCTGTTTAATCTAGCAGGAAAAGGGAAAAGCAAAGACGAGAGCTGGAACTTAAAGCCAAAATTAAATTAAACAAAAAAAAGTATAATAAAAAGGCATGAAAGAAGACCTGGATTCTCTAGCTCTTTTTAGCTCTATTTCAAAACTGGCTGCTCTTTCGGAGCTAAGACGAATTATTTTAAACCCGAACAAATTATTATGGTCAGTATTGGGGTAACTCTTTGGAAGTTAAAGGCCAGTACTGTGGAGAAAGTGAGCTGGTTCTCAACTAATGAAGTCTGTCTTACTTGTAGAGTACAAAGCAGGACTAGACTGAAAGGCCCACAGAGGGCATTAGGCTGGGCTTTGTGCCAGTGTGGTAGAGATAGTGACAGGGATGGGGAAGGCAAAGAGCTTATAAAGCATAGGGTTGCAGCTTGCTCCGAGATCCTTGGTCTGAAAGTTTCCTGGCCTCAACCTCTACAGAAGACAGGCCAAAATACTGCTAATTTGTGAAGTCAGTGCATAATAGCCTAAGCTGTAATAAAAATGTTTAATAATTACAACATTCAGCTCTCCGAACAAATTTTATCAGCATCCTTGTGGACAACTCAAGGTTAAGTGCATCAAGAAGTGGCACTTAAATTGCTAAGTCATCAAAAATCTACTGTTGACTGCAGGAATACCAGCAATCCCAAGTGAAGACCTCTCCAGCTGATTGCAGGTACCAACAGTGAGCAAATATATAAACAGATAATAGGCATTTTAAGTATTTTTCTTGTTTATCCTTTTCACTTCTTCCCCTCCGATCCTACCAACCAAAAAAGCATCAACAACACCCATGTGTTGTGCTGCATGCAAGATTTTGTGCAGAGAAGAACATTATGTGTTACAGAAATATGTTGATTTGCTGCAGCTGAAGTTCTCGCCCATTGCCTTTAGATTCTCATTCATCCATCTGTAGCTGGTAGGAATAGGTCTAGTTTTAATTCTGTTGATTAGAGTTGATTGTTTAGCATGCCTTCCTTCATCAAATGTCTATTGGAGATATCAAGTATCTAAATGAAATCACAGTTTTTATAGACAGATCATATCTATACCTATATCTATAGTCTTTTTCCCTTGGTCCCACTTCGTCCTTGACAGAAGTCTTATGTTTGCTAAAACCTGTTAGAACTACTGTTCCCATTGAAACAGAAACAGCAAAGTTTCTTCAGAGCATGACAAAAAAAGGAAATGTTTTTTCCAAAATGCAGTGTATTTCCATGTGGAGGCCCCAAGATCTGTACCTGTATTTTCATTTCTTACTGGGGGAAATACAAACCCTGTTACTATTTTACTGTTGCTTTTAAAATGTAAATTCAACAGAACTTTTCATTTTGCAGGCAGAAGAGAAACCTTTGCTTTTCAGTTACATTTTAGAAGAGCTTGATTCTGCTAAGTTCATTTTATTGTTTTCCCACAGGTTTCAGGTAAACTATTGTTCATTTTTCTTCTTGATTTATCTAGGATATGACAATGTCATTTCTGGGCAGTGTTACTGAAAAAAATGATTTTGAAGAGGACTTGGATTAGTCCCAATTTTTGCAGAGCTATCCCAGTTTTGGCAGTTCCATCTCATGTACAGTTAAATTACACTACCAGGACATTAAAGAAAAAACACAATAGCTGTGTTCCTGGTGCAATGTGCATATACAATCCATTGTCTATAACCACTACCACAGCAGTGAAAAAGTACACTTCAGCCACATGGGGTTTATGACTGACAGATAAATTGTTTTTATAATGCATCCAATACTTCCCATAACTGTTAAATCTGAAAATTCAGAGAGAGAGAGACAACCTTTTCACTAAGGAATTCAATGGTGTTCCTTTCACTTCCAGTGATATCAGGAATTAGTTATGAAAATGTACATTATCTGAAGACAAAACCACTGAATTTTGCACCATCTTTAAACTTGGTACTAGGCCCTTAAGGTACCCACTTCCTTTCTGTCTTGCACTGTTGCATGGTGCAAACAGAATCAGCTCAAACATCTGAGGTGAAGCAGCTACAAACACGTCATCGTATATGGGTTACAGGCTCCTCTACACCTATTATACCAACTCTCTGCCCACAAGCCTTCTCAAGCCTGAATATTGTGTAATGGATCTTAAAATAGCCTAGAAAGAAGCTACAAATGTTTTAATCCCTATAATAATTATTTATAATCCATCTATGAAGTCAGTTCTAAGACTGAAAGCATTCCTGACAAGGTCTAAAGATCTTTCAGTTTTTTCATATCACATTTTTTATTTTTTCAGCCTGAAATGTTACAAATCATCTACAATACATATGAGACTCTATGGCTCTTAAAAACAAGAGAAAATTAACAGGTCTTAATAAACTTTATGCATGATTTGCTGTTGACACTGACTACCTAAAGGAAAACAAATATTGCAATCAGTTCTCCTTAGGAAAGCATCTCTAAGTTAGTGTTGCATGAAATAAGACTTGCTCATATTGTAACAGATAGAGCTCTGAAAAATATTGCCTTTAATTCAAAACCAGGCCAGTCTCAAAAATCTCGAGTTTTCAAAAAATACCACACTTTTGGCACTAAGATTTGCATATCCGAAAGATTCACATTTGTAATCCATTCTTTTATTTACTTTCCATTTGATGATGTGGAGAAGCTGGAACGCAGGCACAGCACTGATTTCTCTTGAGTTGATATTTTAGTTCTGTTTGAACACAACGAATCAGAGTGTAAAAATGAGACAAATCTCTCAAGACATGAATTCAATTTCACCTCTTGTCTTGAGCATCATTGTAATTACTCAAATGATTAAAGTTATACATGGTTTTAAGGACTTCACTAAATCAGGGCTTTAGTACTTTAAAATATCAGGATCAAATCCTACATCACAATCAGGGAGTTCTTCCTGGTGAACTTAGAAACATGGCACAGGAACATAACTTCAGTTTATCAGAATTTGTGGAGCTTTTGTTAAAAATTAAGTTAATACCTAATAAACTTGAATAAAATATATCATTTGTCTTTTGATCAATGTCCTGGCTAAAAGAAATTAAGACAGAGAAAACCTGTAACAGAAAAAATAACCGGTGTTCTGAAATTACGAATAAGTTCTGAAATCTAGACTCGCCTTTCATAATATAATGGTTTACAAAAACTCATGATGTTATATTAAATACATTTCTTATGCCTCTGGCAGTTCAAATAACACTTGCTATAGATATTATTGACAAAATCAAATGGATATATATATGGCTTTTGATATTTGAGGGGGTTATTAGTATTTTTCACTTAAAATGTGTTTTCCAGTGAAAACCAAGTGAAAAAAAAAAGCTACTTATAAGCCTGAGACATAGGCAGGCAGACAAACTCCACCCATAAAAATCCTCTTAGCTGGAAAAACACTCTCTAAATAAACAAACAATAGCTCAGTACTGGCAGACAACATAACAAAGGACAATGGTCATAAATTGCAACTTGGAAGGTTCAGATTGGACAATAGCAAAAACTGTTCCACCATGAGAGTAGCAAGTACTGGAAGAGGTTGTCCTAGGAGGCAGGAATGTTTGTCTTTGTCACATAATTAAATGATGACCTGTGGAGTATACTGTTCATCCCTGGGAGAGTGGGTAAATTACAGGAAGACTAGATGAGGGAAAGTACAGTAAATATCTTTAAAAAGAAAAAAGGAAAAAAGGATGAGTCAAGCTTAATTTCAGTTTCCATTCAAATACTTAGAAAAACATTATTGAAAACACCTGGAATAAAAAAAAAATAAGGATATTAATTATATGCTGTAGGTATATCATAAGCAAACTAGACCAAACCTATTTATTTTCCTTCTCTGGCAAACAGATTTTGTGGGCAGATGAAGTGGCCTGTTATACATCTTAGCTTTAGTAAGGATTTACCTAAAATACCAGTTTTGCTAGCCAGCTCAGGAAGTACTAGAAAGGCTAGAGAAATATACCAAAGTTGCGAAGTTAGTTAGAAAAAATAATTCTCAAAGTAATTATCAAAAACTTTAATATTAAAATTGGGGGCATCATTATAGGAGTCCTCCTTAGTTATAGGATCAATATATACTTTCAATAATAGCTTGATGACTGAAAATAGCATGTGCTTATTAAACACTACTCATGGCACCAGACTGGGAAGACACAGTGTATAGTGAGGAGTGCAGAATTCAGAAGGATCTGAGCAAATCAGATGTGCAGTTTTCAGGGTAAAGAGAGATTACAGTTCAACAAGAACAAGTGAAAATCAATTGTAACAAAAGTACAAGATCATTACATCAGAATTACAAAAATCACAAACTGCCTACCCACCAATGACGTCACACTATTGCAACACTATATGAAGACCTCACATACTGAGAAACATTAATAGACATACGTCCTGCAAGATACAGAATATAGCCCTTCAGTCTTATACAACCTTGGAATGGCCTCAAAGTATTGTGTCTGCAAATACATTTCAGTAAAAGTTATAGGTAAGTGGAAAGGTCAGGACATGAGTAAGAAGACTCAGAGGTGTAAGAATAAGATCTTATTGGCAGGTTAAAGAAACTAGTGTTGGTTTTAGTCCATTGGGGGCAAAAAAAAGACGGTGTGAATGAGTATTTAAATAGTGCTGTTAAAACATTTAACATGCTATTGTTCTCTTCATCTTCTTTCCTCTTGTTCATGATCATTAGAAGTAGAAAACAGACTTGAAGCAATCCATGAGAGTTTCAGATTAGGCTGCAGAGAAGACTTTATAAAGGTAAGGATGTCAAAATACAAGAGGCTGCCTGCAGAAGTTATAGAGTCTCCATCATTAGGAAACATTTTAGGGCAAAACAGACAAGCATCCATCAGGACTGACAGAGCTACAACTGATTCTGCCTTAGAGTAAGAGGACAAAATTAATGACCTCTCCAGAACCTTTCCAGTCATCTGATGACACCAGCAATCAAACACAGTTCAGAAGAGACCCAAGGAATAAACATCGAAACTTGAGTTCTCAAGAAATTACTTTAGAAAACAAACTATGACACACATAAGGTTGCTTTCTGTGTAATAGTAACCAGGTTATATAGGGATGTTCATAGAATCATTTTGGTTGGAAAATACCTTTAAGATCCTTGAGTCCAACCATTAACCTAACACTGTCAAGTCCACCTGTAAACCACGTCCCTAATAACCTTTTAAACACCTCCGGGGATGCTAACTCCACCACTTCCCTGGGCAGCCCGTTCCAATGCTTGACAACCCTTTCTGGGAAGAAGTTTTTCCTCATATCCAACCTAAATCTCGCCTGGTGTAACTTGAGGCCATTTCCTCTCATTCTGTCACTTTTTACTTGGGAAAAGAGACTGACACCCTCCTTGCCAAAAGCTTCTTTCAGGCAGTTTTAGAGAGTGTTAAGGTCTCCCCCTCAGCCTCATTTTCTCCAGGCTAAACAACCCCAGTTCCCTCAGCTGCTTCTCATAAGACTTGTTCTCTAGACGTTCAACAGCTTTGTTGACATTCTTTGAACCCAATGAATGGTCAGACAGAGGGAATTAAACTTACGGAGAAACACACTGGACAAAAAATGCAGGAGAAAAAAATGCACTGAGGTGTAAAGTGCCCAGTATAGGGTTAAAGTAACTCATGTCTATTGTTTCATGTGAAGTATAAACCCAACAGAAAGATAGAGGACTGAAAGGAATGAGAAACATATCTAACAAAGTTAAGAGAAATGGGAACTTAGGTATCTACCAAATCATTCAGCTCTGTTCTGTGATGGCCATACTTGTCTCGTCAAGACAAACTGGCTTGGTTAATTGAGTTACTTGCTCTCTGACTGACCAATTAAGGCTCACTCACTTTTCACTGTATAATATAAGAACTCATACATGCATCCAAAGTAAATGGGGAAGAGTATAGGATATTTTCCTCTTGTTACAGAGATGAGAGTGTCTAGGAGAAATGGCTGACAAACAACGTTCCAGCTGTTTGGGAGACTTCATTTCCTTTGTACTACAGCTTATACTGTGATTTGTAATAGTTTATTAGAAAACAATCCATTTTTTATGATATAAAGGGATATTACCTGGATGAGATTCTAATTTGGAGAAGCAAAAGAAGAACACAATCAAGTATTTTAGGTAGTTCAAACAGAGGAGCAAGAGAGTGGGAAACAAAAGAGAACAAAATATAGTAAGAAAGAAATCTGATGGGCGGCAGAACATACAAAGAGCAAACAAATGAAATGTCTGTAACAGGAGCAATATAACAGGGAGAGAAGATAACAAAAATGCACAGTATTTGGAAGCCAGTGCTGGACATGTGTTTCCCAATAAGAGGACTTGCAATGAAGAAATTCCTTTGAGTGAAAATTCAGTTTGGTAACTTAGCATCTCATTTAGCCTTTAGATGTGTTATCCCCCAAGTTAAATGAACAAGGCAATCCTGAGTCAAGATCTCATTCAGTTTCTCAGATTCTAAGAGTTTCCCATACAGCCCAATGGTACAACAAACACAGAGGTAATTGACTATGGTCACCCATACAGAAGTAGTTAGTGTCAGAGTATAGGCTTTTAGCAACATAGCCAGAACTGGAGACTAATATCTTCTTTTTCTTTTCAGTGTCTGAAATGTGTAAGTGTTGATGTGTGCAAAAAGAAAAGCCTCTTTGGCCTTAGTCTGTGAGTGTAAAAGGTTTCACATCTTTATTTATGGGAGGCCAGTGTTAGATGAAATTGACCATAAACTACTTATTGCTGTTGCCAAAAAAGGTCTGACAAACACTCCCCCTGAGAAGAGAGAGCACTTTTTTCTGCTACAAATATAGGATTTGCAAATTGAATACAAACCTGGAAGGATTTGTGGCTGTAGGCTCACCCTCTAGAGCATTTCAGAAAAACAAAGCAGCTGAACAAAGTCCAGAACTAAATTAAATACACGTCAGTTTGAGGAAAAGGAAACATGTACACATCAACCACCACCTGTCCAATCTCAGATAAAGTAAAAATGGCAATTGTTAGAGCTATGGCTAAGAACGCAGAGAGTAATGAAGTCTATGATCACAGTCCTATTACCAATTTGAAGGACAGCAGCTGTCAGTAAATTAAATTTTATCTAAGGGCTTGAGATGACAGTTCCTAAAGAGACAGTGTTTAAAGACCTGTGGGAACATAAATTTCTTAATCACTGAGGTAGCCTAAAAGCTCCATTAACCTATGACTAAAAATGGTCAAACATGTTTAGCAAAGAGTAGGCACACTACATTGATGTTGTCAAATCTACAACAGTTTAGGGACCTGTGGATCCAGAGGCTGTAATTAAACCATCATGTTTGATTCCATCCAGTGGTCCTATTCACCATTAATTTAGCCATTTCATTTTCATGTCATTCATACTTTTAAACTTACTTTACAAATTGAGTTCTATTTATTTTTTTAAAGGCGATAATTTCAAGCCTGATAACTCTATTTATTACCCCAAACCTCTTATATTATGAAGGTCGGTGAATAACCACTCCTTACATATCACCATATCAGTTTTCAACACACCACATCTTAACGTATTTCCCCTTAGTCATACCCCTCTCTTCCATGATGAAGTGTAATAGTCTATTCAATTAATCTCATGCGTCTGACTGTCTCTGCTGCTCTTATCTATGCCTTTTTTATTGTCAGCTCCTTTCCGAGGTCAGATAACAAGAATGCTGTATTGTGTTCAAGCTGTGAGAAACATCATTATTTACACAATGGTATACTGCTTTCAGTTCTGCTCACTGTTCCTTTACTAACAGTCTCTCCCAGTCTATGTGCTTTTCACGACTACAGTTTCGCACTGACTGGTTCTCATTCCTGCATGACAGCAACTCATTCAAATGCCATCACTAAAAACACATAATTACTTTGTAATTACTCATTTACTTTGCACGAAAGTCATTTACAAATTAACAAAAAGTCTAAAATGAACAAACAAGGTAGAAGAAAGGACAGTCTTCCTCCCTTGTTGGCCAGAAAAACACTACAGTGGTCAACCAAGTTGAAATTGAGTGCCTGATCTTTTCCAAAAAATAGCTAAACGAAAAAACCCCTCCACTGAAATAGTGTGGTTACCTCAAGATCAAAGACCCCTGCAACAAAGTAGACTTATATTTTGGGCTGAAATAGCCCTATCTCAAAATGAAAGCAGCCCTTAGATTATTATTTGAACTCTTCCAGCACAAACTTACCAGAAAATTCTATGTCTAAATGAGTATTTGGTGATAGAAAACCCATTTTCTGTAGACAAGGCTATTTCCAACAGTGGGTGCTAGTCTGGTGAGCACAGTGAGAACTCAGAGCTGTAAAGTTCTCCTTGTTTCAAGTAGGTTCACTCCAGAATAATATAATCTGCTGAAGTCTCATAGTACAAAATTGACATGCTTGTTTCACAGCTTTTTCACAGAGCTAGTAACCTAATTTTAAATTATTTTGCTATGAAGGACCATGCATCTGAGTTATGTTTTAATGTTCTGTTTTCCTGCCATATGTTTAGAAAGTTTAATTTTTCATCATTATTTGGTTTCCTACTTTTTTTACTTTCTACTCNTAAACTCTTTTCTATAGGCAGGAAAAATACAATGTGACTCCCTTAGAATTCCAGTCTTCATACTTAGGGGTAAAAAGAAAAGATATGGGACTCATTTTCAGACACCAAAAATAGAGTCAGAGGTCATCTAAACTCTTATAGATTAAGGCTAAAAGGAAACATGAACTGAAAACCTGCCCATCAGAAAAGACAGTGGGGTCAGATGCCAGCTGTAATTAATATTCTGATTTATAATTTCTGGAGTCTTTGCCAGGGCACAGGTTATTGCAACTCTTTGTTTTCATTCTGATGTTTATTATGAACCCCACCTCTCTAGCCCATCAACTATACTCTCACAGTAGATCCCATACCATAATGTAAACCAGACTCTGGATCCTGTGAGCAATGCAAAGTTCTCTCTGCTGTGAATTTGTGATTTCACGCAACCAACAAGAGAAAAGAGTAGCTTGGTCTCTTTTCCTCAAAGAATTAGTAACTTGCAAATTCAGCACATTAAGGTAGGACCCTTTTAAGGCACAACTTTTGTACATCGGCTGCATGAAAACATAATTTCAGAGAAAGGTACAATATAGCTGAAGAGTTTAGAAACACATAATAGCCTTGAAAATTTTCAAAAATAATGAGAAATGTTTTTCTGTACTTCCTACACAGTGTTTTGCAAATGGATTGTTGAATGTCTTTGAATTCTACCTTTTGTACAAGTTAAATAGAATCCTCCCGTGGAAAAAGACAGACAAAATCTAGGAACTACAGAAAAAAAGTAATAATGCTAAAAATCTACACTAATAATCATATTTATAACTCTAAAAGAAATAGAAGAATCAGGTTAGATAATGCCTAGATTAGACATGGAAGTGTCTTCCTACTGTAAGTATTAAAACAACAGTCTAAGTTGTTTCATAGCAAAGACATAAAGCAAAGTAAATTTTTATATAATTTCACATAGCTTTTAAATTCATATTTTAGGAACAAGTATTTTGGCCTATATAATTTTTCAAGTTTCTTCCTTGTTTTTTTGAGTCTAATACATTCAAGGCTATCAGATTCTGAAAAATTAGTTACTATAGTAACTATTCTCTGTCTGTCACAGAGATCTTTAGGGGAAATGATCAAGAATTTTGAAAAATATTAGTATATTGCAAAACAGTACACACAGGATCAAGTAATACACTGTGCTTAAACAGTAACTTCAGCACTCAGTATACATGTACCTCGTCACCTTCTGTGGGTTCTTGAGTTGGCTCTCACTAATCCTTTCCCAGATACTTCAATATGGCAAAAAGATTTGAAAAGGAGACATGCATCAGAATTCACCACTGTTAGAGAAAATATTGACAAACAGTGGTAGAACAGATTCTACACGTTCATACAAGCTAATAAACTGATTTACTCCAAGCTGACTGCAGAAGACAGCCTCAAAAGCTGTTGTGTGCTAACGGTTGGCAGGTAAATAGTTTCTTAATCTGATGTAATCTGTTTCTTTCAGTGTAAATACCCCCAGGACATCAAATTACCTCAGCTGGTACTTATCAATATAAAACTGCTAAGCAAAAAAATTGCTCAGCAGTTGAGATATGTGTAGCTAACATAGAAAAGTTTTGAACACTTAGGGGTAAATGACTTTTCCATAAGGTAATAACAGTGACCTTTAAGTACAACCTTCTGTTAAAGATGTCCACTAACATTATTTAAGCAGTTTTGACAACATAACATGCTGAAAATATTCTTTAACCCACCCATAATACCTTCAATATTGAAAAAAAACCCTGCTTACCACTGCATTTTAATCAGATTAGTCTGCTCCACAAGCACAGGCCATACACTGAGGTTTTCTGTGATAAAAAAAGCATTTCAGTTCTTCTGATCCTTACAGAAAGAACAAGTCTGAGGTAGATCAATTACAGAAGAAACCACCACCACCACCACTTCCGAGTTTCATTCAAATGAAAACTGATTTAAAATGCCACTTATGACACACTTTCCACTTAAAAAAATTAAAGATATTAATGAAAGTTAGGGAAAAAAAAGCATAAATGATGATCATGCTATGGAAGGAAAGCTACCATTGAAAACCTGTTTAAGGATTTTTATTTGTATTAAAATGTAAGAAGTTAGTTATTCTAGTCTCTCATCATGGAGGTGTGCAGTGAAGACAATAAGCACTCTAGTACATTAGGTTTTACTTTAAAGCACTATACTTATGGAAAAAAATATTATTAATGTTATGTCAAGTTTGACATTTCATCAACATTTAATTAGCTACAATAAGGATGTCAGTTTATGGTGTATGTGGATGAGCCATTCTACTCTTCACAGTAAAGTCTTTGCTTTTCTTTTTTTTTGCAAGCATATATTAAGAACGTCAATAATGGAACATAAAAGCAAAACAAAACAAAACAATCAAACAAACAAACAAACAAAAATAAACCACCAGAAGAAATAAGAAGCCTTCCCACAGAATATTTAAAATTTCAACCAACAGCAAAACAATGTAGATGGAAGAATGAGACTGTAAATTGTACTCTGCTTTTGAGCAAAATTATGATAGATAGAAAAAAACCCCCTTGTTCACCAGTAGGTAATTTAAGAGTAGCCTGTGTACAATTTTCCTCATTATCTTGACAAGCAAAGCTGTAATAAATATGCAATTAGTAATATCAGTGAGATACATTTTTTCTTCAAAAGACAGTCATGTTATATTTGCTCACAAATTTGTTCAATAATTTTTCAGTACGTTTTGGCAGTTATGTGATACAGAGTGTTAAGGATTCAATGCAAATAAGCAATTACTACTTAGAGAGAACATTTTTTTGGAAGTAGTAGACTGTCATCACTTCTCAAGGGCTGTAATAATAGTAAAGAGGAAATTACAATTTGAAAAAATACCACATAGTCACATTAATTGTTTATGTGATTCCAAAATCACAACTGGCTCACATCAGCTACCCTTTTTTTAAAAAAAAAAAAAATTGTATGTGTGTGATACTTTTGGTCCCTTAAGTCAGGATCTGAAGCACTGTCCTTTGTGTGCTGTTAATCAGCCCTTTAGACCAGTGTACCATGAATTCAGGGCATTAAACTTCCTTTAGCAGTTTTACACTGGCATAAGTGACTGTACAAATTGCCCAGTAGGGCCTTATCCATAAGGTACTGCACTCCTGTAATTTCAGTTTACTTCATTGGGGCTGGGGGAGCTGCTCAGTAGTTCACTTGAAGCTTCAGTGTACTTAAGAAATCCATCATATTTTTTGGCTGGTCATAGCTAGTTCTACATTAAAATAACAGGAATCTCACAACATCTTTCTGAAAACATCCAGGTTGTCCAGTTTTCCTATTCCCAGTCTCAAATACTCTCCCAAAATCTCCCAGGAACAATCCACCTGCATCCAGTTATCTTCATGTTTCAGCACAAAATGGGAAGCGTAGTATCACCTTTAACACCTCCAGCACTTTGAGGACACCGCTATGTTTCCCAGCTTCCTGGACAGTAAGCAACCAATACTAAACCAAACATCTAAACACCACCAAATGGACTTTGTTGGGTGCAACAGTGTACCTATAGCATACGATCTGGGTTCTAATCCTGGATAGGTATAAAGTACAAGACTTTTCAGAAAAATTTCATCAGTGAAAAATTAATACCTTGGGAAATGGAAGGCAATCAATTTCTTTCTCATTATATGTTCATTTCTTAATTTGCTAGGGATGAGTTTTGTCTTCTTTGTAAAGATTTGCTGAATATAACAGGATTTGCACAGGTGTAAATGAGGGCAAGATGTGTTCAATTATTTTAGGTTTTGAAATTAAAAAAGGTATTACTACTAGATTGCTGTGATCCTTTATTTTGCATAACCACCAACTTATAATCTATTTTGTTTAAGAGAATTTTTGTAATTTCGTTGTTACTACTCACCACTGATTTATAGCCAGACGACTAGAAAAGCATTGTTTTCACTCTGGAGACTCTGCACTCTTTCAGCTTATGTTCCACTTTATAAGGACTAGGAGAGTCAAAGAGATGTACATTCTGTTTAACATTGTTTACCTTGTATTTTCCTGAGAGCGCTTACTATTTTCTTTAGTTCAGGATGATAATAAAACCTTAGAAGATGCAGGTCAGCTGTGATCAGAACCCCTTGACCCTTCCACATTCCTAGCCTTATGTAGAATCTCAGATTTCACAGAATTGGCACTGTCTTACGGAAAACAAAATGAAACAACAATAAAAAGGAAATGGAAGGGAAAAGGGAGGGGTAAAGGGAGGAAAAGGGAAGAAAAAAGGACCAAGAAGGGAGGGAAAAGTGAGGGGGGAAAAAGAAGAAAGATGGAATAATGGGTAAAGGGGTCAACAGTGTGTAAAGACTGTTTTGAAGAGCTGGCATATTTTAAGCAAACATCCCCATCTTGAAACTTTTCTAATAAAGTTCTGAAGCTTTCCAAAGCTACTTACCTCTGATTAAACCAGAAATATTTTTGGCAAGAATACAAAAATCCTGATGACTATTTATGGCAAGAGTCTTTTGTAGTATCTTAGATGCACAAACTGGCCTAGAACATCCAAAAAGGCAAACAGTCCCTTCTTAGAAATTCTAATGAAGAAATGCAATACTAGTATGAATTCCATTTTTAGATTGTTCCTTAAAGAACATGGCAAAAGCTTCATCAGAAAACATTATGCTATTGTTTATTTACCTTGTGAAATCTGGAAAGCAGGGCATGTTACCATTTATAATTTCTTCTGTCACTGGGGGGTTTTAGACTTTAATCTAAGCCTAAAATATGGGACTTCATAAGACATCAGCTCACATCTCATGCTTTCCAGACAGAGCGCTAAATTCCTCAGTAGACTATTCTGGAGGAGTTGTTCAATTCACAGGTAAGCATTGTAGGCAAAGTGGAGAAGCCACAGACAGAAGAGAGAGAGGGAAGAGGCAGAAACCCAGGTGGGCCATTGTACACTGTGTCACCCCCTCTGTGATGCTATGACATCTGGGTGTTTAAGGACTGCATACAAGGTGGGTGAATGAGAAAGGTGTCCCAGACCACTCTCTGGCTGTGTGGTCCATCTGCTCTTTTCTGAAATAGGTAGGTTCAAATCCCTCCAAGCAACAGAAATATCTGACAGTATGCATGGGATTCCTTGCACCCTGCCTCTGACTCTGTTATTTAGGACCAGTGTTGCGGTCAGCAGAGATCTCAGCCAAGTTAAAAATTGAGTTAGGCCACTGATCTGACCAAATGTGCTTTGCCTTCCACTGTGTTAGCTACTTATCCACTAACTAGAAAAGGATTCCAGGGGAATTCCTCTGATAAAATTGCATACGCTGTAGAAACTCATAGTTGTGTTGAAAAAAACTGTCGCACTCTCCCACATGTTGAGTTCCTTACCCATGTGGGTGGTGGGGACAATACAACATTCCTTACCCGTGCATTTAGTGCAAACAATTCTTCATTTTCTCTAACTTTTTTACAAAAATGCCAAAACTAATTCATGTTGGTTGCGACAATAATTATTAGCTTGGTAAGAAAATTATTTCAGATCTCTGAAAGGAAATCTAGACTGAGACTAATAATGTTGATATCAGGAATGATAGAGTTGACTCATGAATGGATACTGTTAAAAAAAACATGGAACAGCAGTATGCCTCTTAAACTCCTTTCATACCTTACCTTCACCACATACCATCATGAAGAAAGACATATCTTTAATGTTACCATAAGACAGGTAAAGCTGCATGGATTATCATCACACAGTGAATTGCACTGGCATAAAAATCAACAGGAAAAAGTACTGACTGTTACTTGATTTGACCTGCCTGTTCAGGCTACTCTATATCTTGCCAATCTGATGCTTTCCCTTAATGTTTCTACAGTTTCTCTTGTAATTCTCATTTTGATATCTTGTTTGTTTTCCATTCTCCCTTTCTGCTGAAACTGCAGTTAATTACTAGTAGCCACCTGTCACACATAGTCTTTTACTCTGTCTCCTGTTTTATCTTTATTTTCCTTCCACCACATCAGCTATTCCCATACAATCTCTTCTGCTTCCCTATATTTCCCAGAACTGTGTATGTATTCCCTTCAGTGAACACCTGTCTGTGTGCATTCCCAAGGAACAGCAAACTGAGCCACCAATTGAACTCCAAGCTTCTGCATCTGCTGCCTTTTGAATAACAGGCGTTAACAAGACAGAAAAACAAAGGTTGGTGATGTTTTCTGGAAGCTGGCATATCCAGATTTGTCTGAGCTGTTGTTCCTGGTGTCTCAACAACAAAAATAACTGCAAATACACAGAAATAAAAGTATGTATCTCATACTCCCGTTTCACTTTCTTCCTTTCTGTATCATCCATTAATTTCTTCCATCACATCTCACCACTTCCCAATACAAACAGTATTTGTGATATCACCTGTCTTCTATCACCTTCTTTACACAGTGCAGCCAATCAAGTTATGATTCTCCAGGAAAATAAAACATGGGGCATCTGAAGCTAACAGCGCTGTCTATATCTTTTGGATTTTCATCTTGTGTCAGCTATAACTGAGGTACTTTCATATTCTTTATGTGCCTGTTTCCTCAAGATTATTGATTCCTTCAGTAAAGCCTGCATCTTCATCTATGCCTTGAATTGGGTGAACTGAATGGAGCATACTAAAAAGCACTTAAACAACAGTAACACCCATTTAAATTATTATTTGAAAGCTACAAGCGGTTATCGTAGTTTTGAATCAACTTCAGCAGACAGTATAAAAAGCAAGTCCTCACCACTTTTTGCCAAAGTCAGGAAGATAAAAAATCTAGTGATGCCTTGAACAGTGATCAGAGGAATGCAAGTCTGAGACATTCTAATGCTTGGGTTTGTTTTCTGAAGAAAGCAAACTTATTCTGAAGCAGTACAAGAAGTACCACTGAAGAAATTACATGACCATATGGGGTGACAATTCCTTCACTCATTTTTTGTTTGTACTGTTTAATTCAGTGTTTTAAAAGTTATTTTTTTAAAATAAATTTTGTGGGAAGCTAAGAGAAGCTACATTAAGGCTGTTGGTCATGATTCCCTTCCCATTACCCCACAGTGACATAGCTCTGGAGGACTTATTTTACAGAGTTTGTACACCTTCAGGCTATATCTCTGTCTGTCTGTCCCTACATATATTTCTTGTACACTCTTGTACTTCCTCTTGCACATGTCTGAGATCACAGGGAGTAATTCACCAACTTCCTAGAGGCTCTGTGAGGGCTGTACTTTACATGACTGTGTAGAATGCTTCCATCTGTCAATGCTGGTGTCTTTACAGGTTGCTGACTTCCATCGGCTTTCCCTACCCACCCTATGGGTCTACACCTCTGCTCCAAGAACCAATGCCTCTTTGAACAGGAGTACAAGGAAAGAAACAATACCATTATGGTGGCTAGTCAACACCCTTTCTGTTTACTTTCTTCATAAGATGAGAGTACTCCACATTTGAAAATGTCCACAAACCTGCGTGTGATAGTAAATCTATCCTACAGATTAGTTGAGGAAAACCTTGCTATTTAAAAACAGATAGAGCCAATCTTTTATTTTTTTATTTTCTGTTCCCATAAATTCTGCGCTATAGACTAATTCAAGAGAGTTGAATGGAAAAATAATTTATTACCTGAACCTCAGCTGAAACATTCGGAAACATTCAGTCAGAAGGAGGACGTTTGTGGCAAAGATGCTCACATTTTGTTTTCAAATTATCTGCTTCTTCTTCCTGAAAAATAAAAGAAAGAGAAAGAAAGCTGGACAACTGCAGAAAAATAAAGCACCAGTTGTGCCTCTCTCAACCTTTCAATCCAAAGGATAACATTCTGTGAGGTTAGAAGGGGAAAATTATGAATTGGCATGGCAGAGGTGAGAAAATTAAAACATAAAAGTTCCTGATTTCTGCTGCGGAAGCTCCTGCAGATGAGCACTATCATTTATTTTAAACTACCTTTAATCCATCCCTTTATTTGCTTACTGCACTACCTAGAAATTTGTAGGGACATTACTGGAGGTATCAAAAATGAATTTAGAAATAACACAGTAGAAGAAAATTATTTTATTTATCGCATATAACTTTAACCAGATAAAGAGCTGTTGAACCCCATGCTGTTGCAGATGCCCATATTTGATCTAAAAGACTGTGTTGTACTTAGTACAGAAAAGAGCTCAGATTTTCAGCAGGAGGATTGTATGTGCACTGAGCAAATACCCTGATTGACGCAATAACTGCTAAAGAATGGTCTTATTTAATCGAGGTCTTGAAACAAAACAAAACAAACAACAACAACAAAAAAACAAACAACAACAAAAACATCATTCGAACTTTCTGGACAGCACTGCATCATCTTTTGAAATGCACATCCTGAGCTTGTTCTCTGCACAATGGCATGAAAGCCCAGGCCTGATTCTGATTATATTAAGCCTAGAAGTTCCAGATCAGACTCCAGTTAGCCTGGCTCACCCTGGGCAGGGCTTTGAAGAAATTACTGAAAAAAAACCCAAAAAACCAAAACCACCCCCAAACCCTTCCACAGACATGTCTTTCACCCTTAAATGCAGCAGCTAGAGACTGTATCAAAACAAGTTCAGAGCAGAAGCAAATATTCCAGATTTTGCTAATTTCAACCATATCAACTGCCTTTTCAAGGAGCTCAGCCTGGCCCCTAGTCTCCAGGCCAGCTATGGATTTTAACTTCTGTACCTTTGTTTCCGTATTAGCATTTCCTAGAGGCCTGAAAAACTGTTTTATTTGGTCTGAACATATCACGTTCCCTTTAGTACATCTCTGGACGACAAGTAACAGCTTAGCTCTCTTTTTTTCTCTTAAAGTGTTCACATCGCACTGCTACAGATAGTGAAAACTGCTCCTATTCTCCTATACAAAACAAACAAACAAACAAACAAAAACAAAACAACAAAGAAGAAAACCACAAACACTCCACATATATTTAGTTTAATTAGTATTTGAAGTAAAATCAGCAGAAAGCTGGTTTTCTTGCATCTGATGAGGGCTGTGCATGTCTCATAATTTTACAGTAAGACAGCTTTTTCTACCCCATGTGTTCTTCCACTTCTAAGGATTACAACAGTTTAAACACAACAGGAAGCTTCACAGGGAAAAATAAATAAAATTACTAGCTACCATCTATGCATGGTAATTTATATTTCCAAACAGCAGCTCTAACTACCGCTAAGAGCTCATAATTTAGAATGGATTACTGAAACTCACTTTTTTACTTATAAGTGTTGTTTTTTGGAGAGAGAGCAGAATCAGAAAGTCAATATTTGTTATTACAAAATGTATAAAGACTGTGATTGCTTTTTACCATGCCACTAATATAAATGAGTGTACTAAATAATATCAGATATTGAACTGATAAACAGTAGCATTGCTTGCAATTGCTAGAAGCTCATGTCCAAAAGCTCAAAGTTATCAGCAGTCACTAAGTGTGAACATACTAAACCAGGTGTCAGAGCTGATGCTGCACAAATGCAGATATGTTGTTGTCTGGCTGGCTGCCAGGTGCCCACTCTGCTGCTCTCTCACTCCCCATCCTCAACAGCACAGGGGGACAAAATAAGATGGAAAAGCTTGTAGGACAAGGTAAAGACAGGGAGATCACTTACCAATAACCATCACAGACAAACCAGACTTGAATTAGGGAAATTAATTTATTACCAAACAAATAAGAGTAGTATGATGAGAAATAAAACCAAATCTCTCTACCATTCTCTCTATCCTTCCCTTCTCTCTCTACCCCAGCTCCTGCCCTCCTCCTGCTTTCCCCTCGGGGCTGGCAGGGCTGTTTCTCACTTGGTTTCCCTCAGCCCTGGCTGACCCGCAGCATTTTGCCCTTTCTTCCCCAGGCTTTCCCTGAGGCACCCGCCCATGGCTGAGGGGCTCAGCTGTGCCCTGCGCTGGGGCCACTGGAACCGGCTGTGTTTGGCACCCGGCAGCCCCAGCTGCTCCTCACAGGGAGCTGCCAGCACCAGCACAACCTGCACCTTATACACACGTTCGTTCAAAATTAGAGCTTTATTTTAGCAGTGAGAGAATTATCACCCAATAGAACAAGTTAACTAGAAGCAAAATAGCAAAATCCAGGCATCAGCCTTCTAAATCAACATGAGCGAACAGCTATAGATGAATTTGGGTCCTACCGATCATTGAGTGCATGCAGATTGAAAATTTTTTGCTTTCCTTATTGTGCTAATTTTGCTAAGATCAAGTTAATTTTCCTTGTAGTAGTTAGAATCCTTTATTTTTAGTACCTAGCACAGTCTTTCTGGATTTATTATGAGAATAATGTGATAACACTTTGAAGTTAATTTTTTTTTTTTAGTTAATTTTTTCTTCCCAGTAGCCCAGGTGTGTTTCGGAGTTGGTATGAAAAGAATGTGAGGACTCACTGATGTTTGGGCTGTTTCCAAAGAGACCAAGGACTTTTTTGACTTTTCAGCTGCAGGTGCACATAGAAGCTGGGAGGGAACATAACAGGACAGTACCTAGACTGACACCCAGGCTGGCCAAGGCGATATTCCCTACCATTAGCATCATGCTCCATATAAAGCTGAAGCTGGCATTCCATCTTTCTCTCTTCTTCCAGCATCAGCAGTACAGGACTGTTTTTTGTGATCACTGCTCAGGGACAGGCTGGGTATCACCAGGTGGTGAATGACTGCATTGTGCATCACAACAGTGTCCTATTAAACTGTTCTTATCTCAACCCACAAGTTTCTCCCTTTTCTTTTGATCCTCTTCTCTACCCAGGGAGCAGCTGAACAGCTATGTTGTCCTATAGGCCAGTAGCGGTTAAACCACGACACACATAAGGTCTAGTTGCATTATGGCTTCTAACTTTGAAAGTCTGTGAACTAACGATCCTTTAGATCAGAAAAATGCTGCTCTGGTGAGCAGGCTTGAAGGGTGTGGATGCTCTTGGCATGAGGGTCCCACTGCTGCCCTTTCAGACCAGAGGTTGCACTTGTCAGCAGACAATGGGAGCATAACACCCAACCCACTTAACAGTCAGATGCAAATTGGGCAGAGCACTGCAGAGTTCAGGAACACTGATAGATAATCCCATCTTTCTCAAGAGCTGATTGTGTTAGTGTGTGAATAAATGAAGTGACTTAATTGGCTCAGTGAACAAGTAATGCATAAACAGGACAAGTATCCAAAGTTGTTTTTACCATATGTAGTATTTGTCTTAAGGTTCCCTTCTCTTGCAGGAATGGCAGTCTCGTGACAATTTTTATAAGTGAAAGTACAATTGCAGTGGGTAGCTCGTAATAGAGCATCATCATCAAGTGTTTGCATTTTAAGGAGTTTATAAACGAGTCATTATGAAAGACAAACATGGTCTTGTTTTAATAGTCAAGCAGGCTCTATGTGAAAAAAGACAATAGGAAGGTTTTTTCCAATAAGGCAGCACATTAGTCAAGAATATTTTTCTAGCTTCAGATACTTTAGACTTTTAAAATTTAAACTGATAATTACTGCAAGAAATTAGGCCTGTTTCTCAAACTATTTTGCTATTAATTTGTTGTTTTCTCCCAAAGCAACTGCAAATGTTGTGTTACACACAGATAAAATGTTTTGAATTGCTCTCCTCCACATCAAATCTCTAGATTTTAATTTTGACTGCTCCTGATGGAGTATACTAAGAAAAAACTTGGAAGCGTGTTTCCAATCTACTAACAAATTCTAGTCTGGACTAATTAGAATTCAGATATTATGCTTAAAAGTGATGACTTTGTGGCCCAGATCCCATAGGCATCTTTAATTTTGATTTTCACGTTCTCCAGGTAGGTGTTTAAATCTGTGCTTCTGTCTGTGGCAGGCAACACTCTGACCTTGAATATGTAGCTAAATTTGTTACCCATCTTGTACTTTTATCCTTTATCAGACTCAAGAAACTATATGCTTCTGTTCCTAGATGTCCTGAAGTAGTTAATCCAGGATTAATTCTCAAAAGATACCTTATGTATCAGGGTGTCACAGATACAACACTGATTGCCACTACTCAAAAAACAAATAAAACCCGAACAGCAACAAACAAACAAACCAAGAAAGCAAGAACACTAGGGAAAATAAACTCTATTTTACTTAAAAGGCCTGTGATTAAAACATTTCCTTGGGAGAAGTAGGACCTGGAATAAATTTCTTCCTCTGCTTGCAGATGAAGACACATATTTCTTTCAAGGTCCACTAGACTGGCTGTACCGTCTAGCATATATACATGTTCATGGCACTCAATCCATCTTGTTGAGGATATTCTAACAAACAGAAGAGAATTCATAGTATCCTGTGCTACAGAGAGTACAAGAAAGAGTTTGGCAATGTAGCCTAAGGATCAGGATGGTCTTCTGGAAAGGGAAGTTTCTGGATGAAATTCCTACTTCAGAGACCAGCACTTCAGTCCATGACTATTTCACAGAATAGGAAAGATATGGAGAGGAGTGGGGTGAGGTTTTCAGTCCTTTTCCTTCCAGATCTTGCTGGAACTAGAATTCTGCAGTTTTCATTGTGGATCAAGTCAAACTAGATTTTCATACAATGGACCAGGTCTCTACTTAACTAGAAAGTTTAAATATCCTCAGTTTCAAAGAACCAGTGGGGTCCCATTATGTGATCCAGGACTGCCTTCCTACCTGCCTACCCTTTAGGGATGGCTGTCAAGCATACCAGAGTGGCATTTATATGGCAAATACATGAGATATATTTTCATGACCTAAACTTAGATAAAATAAATCAAGAGTTTTGAAAGACTGAAGACTTCCTCAGATTTGTACAGTTCTCAGATTTGTGAAATCTCCTAATCTCCAAGGAAACAAAGAGATTTATTTTAATCTTGCTTATTTCTAGAATAGTTGGGAGAATTTCAGAAGGCAGCCTAGCTTTAGCTGAACATATGTTCCAGTTATAGAGATTATACCATAATGAAGCACAAATAGAAATGCTTGTGTGACACTTTTAAGAACAAACGGGCTTGAAAATTTTGAGTGCAGCATTTTTATTGATTGAATGACACAATGAATTGTAGCATCCCTCTGCATTGCCAATGAATAATTATGATTATTACAAGGAGCATGCTTTGACTGAAAAGTTAAGCAAGTCTCAATTTTCAATAGCTCTGAAAGACTACTGCTCTCAAGAGGCTACATGTGGAAGCACAAAGCAATTTTATACTACAACTTTCATTTTGTCTTTTTTTAAAAATTAATTAAAGCGAATATGAATGATACATTTTACCCTCCAATGTAATTAAGGGGATAAAACATCCCTAGAATTAAGAAGTACTTCAAATGGAATATAGGATTCATACAGTCAGGTACGTCCATTTCAAAGTCACTGGACCAAAAGCTTAAACAACAGGTAGATGCAAAGAAAGCCCACTCTGCCAGACTTTCAGACTGAACTCCACAGATCATTATCCACTTTTGCAAGAACATGAAGAAGTGACTTGCAAGAGCTGAAAGCATATGCGTATATAATTTTCAAATTACAGACCATGTCAATTCCATTATTTCCAGGGAGGGAAAAAAAAAGTATCAAATAGTGTTAATTTTGTGAAGTCCAGTTTTCTCAAATGATTTTCACTGAATAAGCAGGGATGTTTCCAGGGATGGAGCATCTGCCACCTTTCACAGCAACCTGTTCCAGCGTTTCACCACTCTCATAATAAAAAATTTATTTCTTATATCTGGCCTGAATCTACCCTCTTTCAGTTTAAAATCGTCACCCTGTGTCTTGTTACTGTAGACCCTACTAAGAAGTGTGTCCTCATCTTTCTTATAAGCCACCTTTACATATCAAAAGACTTCAATAAGGTGTCCCCAGAGCCTTCTCCAGACTAAAACCCCCACGCTTCTTAAGGCTCCTCCTTGCATATTATTGAAGTTCTGTCCCCTTCTACAAATGTAAGCTTTCCAGTTTAAAATTTTCTACATATGCAAGAGAAAAGATTCATATAGGGATAAAGAGAGGCAACACATTCAGTTTCTGAACACATTGTCAATTTCTCCTAAATATAAAGCTAGACATTGTAGATTATTAGGTAAACTCACTCATTCCTTAAAATTAGCTCCCCTTCTGTCAGACATCCATGGGTGGAGGTGGGAGACACAGACTTGTTTAAGAGGAAGTATTCCCCTTAATTCATTTTGTCTATAGAAATCTCCCTTCAGTTTCCTCAGCAAAATGAAAGGCTCCTCAAGGTGAATCCCGGTCATTTGGGTTGACCCAAAACCTCTCTTCTGTAACATTTATTTTCTTTATTACCATTTTCAGTTCAATGTTGTTTCTTTTTTCTAAAGAGTCCTTTGGCAAAATTTCTTCTCTATCTTAGCATCTTTTACACCTACCCACACTCTCTTATAACTATTCCTGTCTAGACTCCAAGGTCTCCTCTGTGTTTTTTCTAGCGACTCTCCGTATTCCTTTCTTCTCACTTTCATATGAAAGGTAAGAAAAAAAACCACCTTCCAATTTCCAGTGATCTCCTTACAGGATTTGTTGTTGATAAAAGTGTTTTCATTAAAACAAGCATAATAAGAATGCCGTAGTCTGAAATTATGTATTAGAGGGCCAGGAATATATACTGACAGAAGCACTTTTAACAGTCATTTCAATAGCACCACTATAGAAAGCTTGCAGTAAAAACAAACTGTACAAACATAAATTATCAAGAAAACCTTGCCAAATCACTGTGCTGCTTTACTCTAGTTCTTCTACCTGCACGGGGAATTTTGTTCCATTTTGATATCTTGGCCTGAGGTCTCATGGGAAGAGGATAGTATATCCCCAGCAAGCGGTAGGGGAGGGAGCATGCTTATGGGAGGCAAAACACTGAAAAAATTGTTTTCTGAGTCTACTGTGCAAAGAGTTATTCAGCAAACTGTAACTCAGCAGCATCTAAGGAAACTATGACAGAAACAAATGAACACCTTGATAAGCATGCAAAATTTTCTTCTGAAAAGCGTGTATGTATTAAAGCTTTTCAGTCAAGTAGCTGTGACAACTCATCATGAGTATGAAGAGTTATTCTAATATTCCTGTCAAAAACAAACCAAAAATCCAACAATAGAACTGTTAAGACAGAATGAAAAAAACGCAGCCGAATAGTCATAGTTTGTTGAAATCATACTCTTAGAAGTTTGCTTTTTTCCATGGGCAACTGCAGACTTCACCACCCATGCCACCTGCAATAACTTTGCTTTAGACCATCACACCTGTGAGCATGCATGCATGGCCCAGATCAATTATAGTTTGCTAGACCCTGATATGTAAACTTGCTGACTGAAACATGTTCACTTCAACTGACAACACTTGAAGCATTTAGTTAATAAGCAGTATGAATCATACTGACAATTTATGCAATTCCCTTCAGCTCCTAAGAAGCATTCTCATGAAAGTCGAGGGGGCAGATGTGTGTTTTGTCATACTAAGAGTCCTCGCTGAGAGATCTGGGCCTCTTTATACCAGGTACCTCAAATAGCAGTGGTGACTACATATTCTGAATAAAAAGAAGTATCTCTTTACTAAACCCAGTTTATGCCTTGAAACAAATCCTAGTATTATTTTTTTCCTCACACTCTTTGATTTGCTATAAGGTATACCATAAAAATTCACTTTATTTAATTTACTAGATAAGTAGCTAATTAGAAGCTGCTCTTCAGCCAACTGAGAAGAGGTTGAAATAGCTTTTACAGCTTGTTACATATGCCTAGGTGGGTCACAGAGAAAGGCGTACATTAATTTCCAACTGTTTCCTTTTCATTTTCAGGGCTATGGTAATTCAATTCACAGAGAAATAAAGTGAGACACATACAGAACATTACTCGCTATTTTGTTTCTCTTAAGGGTCATCTTTGGTATCAAGGATACTGAGAAGGACAAGGTAGTCTTCACATGACAGTATTGTTTCATGGGCCATGGCACTATAAAAAGAGTAGTGTCTTCTAATTGATCACTGGTAGTACATCTTTCCAATTGCAGCATTGAAAACAGGACTGATGACAGCAGGGCTGATTTAAGTTAGCTCTTACCACAACTTACGGGGAAAAGGTCTCCAAGAAATTATTTGAGGTGTAGAAGGCTGAACTCAGATGGTTTTATTTTCTTGCTATTTGCTTTTACAGCTCTAGCTCAGTTTTCTAGTTTGAGTTGCTCATTATGTGTTTCTTTATCCTTCAAACTTCTTTGTCATTAATACCTTTATGATCCAAAATACTGACTTTTTTTTTTTTTTAAAGCAGCATATTCTTTTTAAAAATAAACGTCCTGATATAGTATCAATGCACTTCTAGAGAAAAGTATACATGAAAACAGCTGTTACTCTTGTGAGGCAAATTCACCTTTTGCATTTATTACTATACAACTGAAATGGAAAAAAATACTTTGTCCAGCTGTGCTCTTGCTAGAGATCACATTTCTGTGCAATGTGCTCTAGGTGAACCTGCTTTAGCAGGTGGATTAGACTAGATGATCTCCAGAGGTCCCTTCCAAACCACAACCATTCTGTGATCCAGTAGCCTGATTACTAAAAGCACAAGCAAAATGAGGCTTGCATTTTTTTTTTTATTTAATTTTAATTGTGCTTACACAACAAGGCAGTTGCATTTCATTGACTCAGTCCTCAAACAAGTTCTGACACCTCAAAATGAAATTCAGATGTATGATACTTCACAGGAAGCTGTGACATGTCATAACTGATGTCCCAGTCTGGATGAGTGGTAATCAAGAAACACAAGAGGCGAAGAGGAATGAACCAGCTCTACAAGTGAACATGACCACTAAGACTGCCACTGCCACCTTTCTATGAACTATAATCTAAGGTACAGTTCAGTCACATAAGCAGCATTGATGCAGCAGAAATCCTCTTACTGAATGTTTTCTGGCAACAGGGTGTTGTCTGGTGTGTTCTGCTCAATAACTCCTTCTGGTGCTCTTACAAGACATTTTTGAGCTCTCAGCTGTCACTTTTGCCCCACTGGCTGGTCTTCCCTTAGAATCCCTGAGTTTCTTTTTCCTCCAGCCCTTTCTTATCCCAGGACACCTTTGTTGAAGAATGGACAAACATACAGCCCATTTAGTAAAGTGACAAAAGATCCAAGTCTGAAGAACTTGAACCATCCAATAGTAGTTTTTAATTGCTTTTTGCAAGGCACAGGGATTCCAGTATGCTACCTGTTGTTTTCCTTGGTCTCATTTCTCGTGTACTGATTTATCACCTATACATGCTATGGAGCGTTTCAGATGCAATTTAAAGGTGAAATTCTTCCCTGCCCAGATCTACCTAATTCTTTTAAAATAAAAAGTTATGATAGAGAAATGAGTGAAAGCCAAATATTACATTTCAAATTTGAACACAGGATTTTGTTCTTCTTTTCCCTCTTGTATGGTCTTACACTTCAGTCTAGGAAAAAATAGACATTCACAACACAAAAAGGAATGATAAAGAAGAACTGAATTGCATATTGTGATTCTAATTCCACTTAACTAAATCAACGAATAGCTATTTTTTAACCTTGCTCTTTTATTCATGGAATATCAATTATCTTTAAATTCTTCAATTATTTTAACAACTTAAAGTGGTTCAACTGAACTTTCCAGATTTAATAAAATAAGTTATTTTCTTCTAAGAAGTCACCATGGCATGACCTAATGCTATAATTACATACAAAGAAAGTAAAATACAAAATACTGCTATAGCTTTAGTAATTTAGTTATGAAAGGAATGACAGAGGCATTAAAAGCTACTACAAAAATTCCTCATAATTCTTTCCCTCTGTTATAAATTAGGTATCCTGGTTCAGTGAAAATAACTCATCTTCACTATATGAGGCTAAGATTCAACTTTGGCTTGTTTGGGGGTTTTTGTTGAGACCTGAAGTTGGAGCCAGCATCCCTAAGAAAAGTGATGATTCGAAAATTTCAATAATGATAAGGAGAGATAGCATCCCATTTTAAACCTGCCCAGGATATTGTGGATTTGTAGACCAAATAGGAAATCTATTGCTTATTTTGGAAAGGCTGGAAATGGAGCAGTAATACGGAGAAAGACACGTGTAATAGCAAGATGAATGGCACATGTGTATAGAGTCACAGAGAGCTGAACATGGGCGAAAAACACATACCAATATGGCTCTGCCATCTGAGAACAATATTGTTAGCTGGTAGATGCTATGGGCTCATTTCCTTTTTAAGTGAAACCACCAGAGGGAAAACAAGTCATTTCAAACAGCAGTTTAGACATAAGTTATGTAGTTTTATCACCTTGTTAAAAAGTGTACAAGAGATCTAGACAGATCCTATTCCCCCTCTCAAAAGGAGGTGTCAAAGAGCTCTGTGGAGACCTCCACCTCTGACATAAAAGACCCCAGCCTTTTGCCTGTGAGAAAGGGGAGCTGGTAAGCGTTAATTGCCTTGGCTTCCAGGGAGCAGAATATTAGCTTGAACAAAATAAAATAGGGCATATGCCTTCAAATTAAATGTATGGATATAAACACCTCTGTAGCATCTTCTCCTAGTCCATAAACATAGCATCAATCAGCTTGAAATTCAGTAGGTAGCCTTCACCCAAGCTCTCATCTCCATTATGCACTAGGTAATTCACTAAGCTGTATAATGAAGACATGACAGCAATCTCTCTTCATTATATCTTCTAACGGCATCATATAAGCATTGGCCAGGACATGGGATAGGAGGAGATCCATCAGAATCCTATCTAAGACACTCTTTGGAACAAAAGAGCAGTCACTGAGGATGATCTTGACAGGATCAATGTAATATTAATTATCTTGTCTAGTCTAATTGAACACAAAAATATGGTCATGGTTACTCAGAGAAAAAAGACAGATTTTCCTCAAACAGGGTTATGAAATAACATACAACCAGAAGTCTTTAGCAGCCTTAGCCTTTAGCATTTCCAGCTTTGAATGTAGAAATACTCTCTTCTCTAACGCGATGTGTGGCTAAACAGAGAACTGCTGGCTAAGCTCAAGTGGAAGAGGAGAGTTTACAGATCGTGGAAGGAGGGCCTGGCCGCTTGGGAAGAGTACAAGGCCATTGTCAGAGGATGTAGGGAGGCAACGAGGAAAGCTAAGGCCTCCTTAGAGTTAAGCCTGGCAAGAGGGGCCAAGGACAACAGGAAGAGCTTCTTTAAATACATGGCAGATAAAACTAACACCAGAGGCAATGTAGG
>VWYH01001924.1:157366-247172 GCA_013399365.1 Pampusana beccarii
TCTCAGTGAGGGTGACGGAACACTGGAACAGGCTGCCCAGGGAGGTTGTGGAGTCTCCTTCTCTGGAGACATTCAAAACCCGCCTGGATGCCTTCCTGTGTAGCCTCATCTAGGTGTCCTGCTTCGGCAGGGGGATTGGACTAGATGATCTTTCGAGGTCCCTTCCAATCCCTAACATTCTGTGATTCTGTGATGTGGAAGCAAGAAGTATCCAAATGCTCCAGAAACATCAGCCTCAGCAAATGCAGGTCTCTCCTCTCAAAGGCATGGCTGGACTTAACTGAGAGCAACTGCACTGTCCATTTGACTTCTCTCTCTTGTGCAATCTTCCCAACAGATATGAAATACTAGATACTTACAAGAGTAACATTTTAAAGACAATTTGCACAGATATAAATGACTACCCCATCTACAAAACATTGATCCATTTTGCACATCCAAGGTGATGCTTCCTGAGCTAGAAAATAAATAGTTATTTTTCCATGCAATTCAAAAAAAAAAAAAAAGCTACATTATCTGTTCTTCTCAGATGTGTAATCTTCTTGCATTTTTAAGTAAATAAACTGCATTTTGAAAATTTTAAAAAGTCCTTTAGGCTATTAAGAGCTGACTGCACAATTCTTTGGCTTCAGATGCCTTTAATATAAGTAAACAATTTTAAGAGGTTCATCTTTGACAGAGTTTATAAAGGACGCATAGTGTATGCTTCTCCATAATTCAGCTCATCCTTGGCACCACACATCGAATCTTCAGTAACTAGTCAATGGAGCAAGGCTGTTGAAGAAAGCTTCATTAGTTGCTTTGCCACTGTGACATTTAATTAATTACCTTGAAAGTGTTTATGTGGGGGAGATCAGAACAGGGCAAGCAAAGCACTCACAGTGGAGATTTTCACCACATTGTTATGCTTTGTTAGTGTCACTTCGTGTTTTCAAACTAGGATGGCTGTAATATTACTTCTGAGAAAGTCAAAGGCATATCAGAACGGAGTCACTGAACATATGTGTAACCATAATCTTATCAATCTCACATGGATAAGTACATAAAAACTGCCAAAACTTCTCTCCAGGTCATGAGATATACTATATTATTTAGTTATTTTTCTTAGCAGAGAAAATTCACAGCAGAGGATCAGATACAAAACATCTTATCTGAATTTAAACAGAAACATCTATGCAATGAGACAAGCTCTCCAGGAAGTGACACAACTAGTTGCAATTGAGATGAATGTCACAGGGCAGCTCCTCACACTCTAAGGACTTTGTGTAGAAAGGCTATGCCAAGTTTATGGCTGACTCATGGTCAAAGCGATATGCACCACACGTCTCCGGAGAGCATAACTCGTACGAAGTACAGCTAGAGGTAAAACTTGCCACATACATTATGTGTCAACAGCAAAATTAGTTATGTCATTTACATTGTGTTACAGGTTGCCAATAGCCTCGTTATAATTACCTGTACAGCATTTTACTTAATCTTCCTGTCACTTGTAAAATGTGACATTCACACAGCAGGAGGAATCCTCCTTCAAGAGATATAACAAAGCAGCCAGAAGCAGAAATTTAAGTGCATATGCAATATAAGGAAGAAGGAAAAAAAGCTTACTCACTTCATGAATATCTATGATTTTTATACCACAAGTGTTCACTGAAGTATTTCACTGGATTGAATGGGTTAAACAAGGAACAGGTTTCGTCGTTATTTATTATTAATTATATGCTATGCTGACTACATGTCTCAGCTAGACAACCCTTAGTTTACTTCTGCAATAAAAGCATTAATTCACAAAAAGAGGAAATTCTCATTGCATATGGTGAGAGAAAGCAAAACACAAAGTTAGATGTTGTCATCCCAAATCAAGAAAGTGTGAAGGTTTGCTGCCTCTTCCAAAGTTTCTTAACACCAAGTCCGCTGCTGTCACTGCTCCTCACCAAGACACATGTATGTTTCAGTAAAGAGTGGGCACTCCAAATGCAGGTATGAAGGAAAATATCTTCAAAAGCACCAGAGGCACAGGTGCACAGTAGGTGTAGTTATACAATGTCATCACTAATGATAATGTAACACCTTTGCCTGCCCTGGAACCAGATATGAACTTTTCCTACTGTTTTAAAATGTCCTGACACATCTCAGGAGCTGGTCACAGTGGGCAGCCCCGTACACAACTCATCTTCTAAGAAAGCACCTATCTGCACATGGCAGGTATTTTTTACCCAGTTCTGCTGTTGGTGTTAGCTCTCTTAATACAAAATTTTAAACTTCTATGTTCTCAGCAAGTAAAAAAAGTCACAAGACTGAGAAAAGAGATCTCGTCTACCTGTTCATCAGCCCCCACTCCTTGTGGAGTATCCGCATCCCTCCCAAGAATCCATTTTACCTCAGACCACAACAGTCAGTCAGGAAAGTGATTCGATTAAAATCACAAAACCCTGCAAGAGAACCAGCAACTGACCTGAGTCCCCTGACTCCCAATTTAATGCCTTACCTACAGACACACTTCTCCCCCTGTGAAAGTAGAGGGCATATGGCTTCTTTCAGACATGCTTAGTGCTAAATTTAAATTGAGATGTGGATTAAAAGGAATGTATACCCCCCATGCCATGCATAACAGTCAGATATTAGCACCTCTACAGCTGAGACAGTAAATAACCAATTTTCCCGTTGTTTCATGTGCATGTGATACCTGAAGAATGACGTACATTAATTTCCTGTGTTTCCCAGACCTAGAAGTGAAGTGCTTAACTGGCTCTCTTGTCCATGTTCAAGGTAATCTTTCATAGTAAATAAAAGGGAAATCCAGAATGTTCACAGTGACTGGAAAAGAATCGTGTGGTAGCACATAAATCAGCAAGAAGATTCTCCCAGAACAACTTGTTAGCAACTGATGTGGCATGTGTGGGAAGATGTCTGTGACAGCGTTTTTTTTTTCTGAAAGCAAAATAACTGCTAACTATTTGCTAGAGTTTTCTCCTCCCCTGCTAGGTAAAACGTCAATTAGATCAGTACCATTTAGAGTTACATAGTTAGACACTTCTAATCCCTTGAAGGCTGCTCTTGTGCCTTCTCTGCTTGCTTGCATAAGAATTACAGGTTGCTTGTCAGCTTGAACAATTATTTTCCTCTTTAAAGAAAAAAAAAAAAACGGAAGGGAAAGAGGGGGGGAGAGGGGGGGGGGAAGAGAGGGGGGGGGGAAGGGGGGGGGGAAAGAGGGAGGGGGGGGGGGGGAGGGAGGGGGGGTTTGGGGGTAAGGGGGAGGGATGGGGNGTTTCGCTATGTGATAAATAGAAATAGTTGTGGAGGTAATGAAGAAGGACAAGTTTATCCTTCCAAATCACCCTGAATCTGAACTGTATCTGATCAGAGGGAAAACCCTCTCTACTGTCATAACATGGTCTTTCTGTAATCTTTCCAGTATGTGAAAGTGACTAAGAAGTAGGGCACTATGATCTCAACAGGAAAAATTTGGCTCTGCAAAACAAATTGCCCCCAAAAAGAACCACTGAAAGATGCTTAGTGAAGTGCATGAGAGTGAACTTGCAGGGAAAAACAAGATTCCCAGAAGAAACTCCCAAGGCTCTGAGCTCTCTTATATCTCTCCAACATCTGTTGACATCCCTGGTGGAGCTCAGCAAGATTACACTTAAAGTTATTTAAGAGATTATTGTAGAAGCATTAGGTACTTTTTCAATTTTATGATCTAAGGGCACAACACATTCATATCTTGTCTAGGCACTCATAGCTTTTCCTAGCTGTATATTTGGCCTCCACAGCTATAACATGACCCTCCAAGCCATTACTACACCAGATCACACTATTGTTACAGATGAGGACAGTCAATGGGTAAAATTAATATGGAATCTCAATTATGCCACAGATATTACTGGTGCTACAACATAGCATCATTGAAACTTGATAAATTTTGGGGTTTGGTGGACACACAAAATGCCCTGCACAATCAAAATGCACATTTGCCCTATCTAAAAGGAAGGCAATTTTACTTGGAGACGAACAAACTCTAGTTTTCTGCTATCTTTCAAAAGGCTTATAAATCAGTTTGAACAAAATCTTCTAAAGCCACCTGCTGCATACAAGAGGCCATAAAATCCCTATGAAAAGAACAAATATTCAAACTGTACAACTTGTCCGTATTATCAGAGTTCTGAGAAAGAAAAAAAAAAAAAAACAGATTTGTACACCTGTTTTAAACATCTGCCTAAATGCAAAGCTGTGGTAAACCAGGTCACAGCAATATGCATGCTAATGAGCATCCTGTCGTGCTATCGAGGGGTTCAGGAGGAATCATGAAAAGCGTTTAATGTTCTCTTTTCTATCTCTTCGCAGCGTGTGATTATAGCTAAACCTTTCTTGCCATTTTTTTTCAATAGACTTAGAAGAATGCAAATTATTTTTTTAATTGTTCATGAGATGTCGTTAAATTTTCCTTTTACGCTTAATATTCATTCTTTTAATCAGCTGTTTGGTCCCTTCCACACAAATATAAGAGGCTGCATAGTTTCTTTTTTTTTTTTTCTTTTGATAGAAAATGGAACTTTAGAGTGAAATGATTGGATATTTAAATTTTTTTTTTAAATTGTGCACTTTGGGGGTTAATTAGCGTTTAAAAATGGACTTTTGTTATCGAAGTGAAGCTATCTGGCCTCAGCTTTGCATATTGTGAATTCAGACTCTCTTGAAAAAGACTGATTTATGGTAAGTTATTAATTTTTTCCACCTTCCTTTTGCTTCCTGTGAACCACCAGTGTGGATCAACACTTAAAAAAGCCAGGAGAATTAATTACTCTTTCCCAGAAGCAATGGATACATTTCAATAGACAAGGTGATACAAACAACACCCTTTCTCTTCCTTCTCTGGGTAGGAGAGCTCTTCTTAAACTCTTTTTAGAGTGGGAAAAAGATATTTAATGTCAGCTTTAAAACAGTAACTGTACAAATGCTCTGTTTGATTACAAGTGATTGCAGGAGTTAGCAGACTATTGGCAAATATAACACAATTTGTCTTCAGAATATCAATGTCAGCTTTACAAAGACTCCTCCCAAACATTCAGACTTGAGAATGACAGGAGAGGTAGCACTTCTCTGAAGCCAGGCAAAGGCTAAAAGTATCTGTCAGTTTAAGTGGCAACTTATGAATACAGCAAAAAAGAAAACAAATATTTATTTTTCAAAAGGTTAAAAAAATTGAAAAAAAAAGACATTCGCATGCTACAGGATTGGAAGGCTGGTAGAGAAACTGAGTGGGTTGAAGTAATAAACTGATTTGATATAGTAAAGGATATAATCTCTGTTGGTGAATCTGTACTGGTAGATTGAGCACTGGGCAAGCACCTAGTCTTTGTTTTCCTAGAGGCAGGGCAGCTAAGAGGTGTCATTAAAGGTCAAACCACCGAAACACTGAAGTGACCAAAGTCCAGTGGCATAAACAGACATGTACAGATAGGCCTCACAAGGTCCTTAAAGACATCATCAACTGTGCAGGAATACATTTCTATTGGTAGAAATCAAGTACATCACTATAGCCTGAAACAGAAATAGGATTTGATCACATGAGGATTACCTTAAAGATACAGTTTCTGCTGAGAGAAAAACAGAGAGTGCAAATCACAGATGACTGGTGCTACATGTTTGCTTAGCTGACATCTTCAGTAATCATCTTGAAGAGAAATAAATCAAAGACACATACTGTATTTCTTTCTCCCTGATACTAATATTTTTTTTTTAATATGCAAGATATTTCTTATTTTGACACATTATCATGCAAAAGGAATGTTGGTTCCAAGAATAGTACAACCATTCTTGAAATTCTTATCTATAGATTAAACTTGCGTGCCCAATCCAGAAGCATTCATGTAGATTAGTTACACTGGCTGAAGTAAGACAAAACATATCAGTATCCCTGTTTTTACAGCGTTTTTTGCATAAGCATGATATTAATAGAGTCCCTATAGTACAGGAAGTATCAAGAAAGCTGCTGCAAGGTTCGTAAGTACATAAAAATATTTCTTATAGTATTTATAAAATCTATAAGGGTCTGTCTATTCATATGAAAAATATTAAAGCCCCGTTTATATCAAACACCTGTATTTTTAGCACTGTAGAGTATCTGAAATGTTTCATAGAAACTGCTCACTGGTGTTCTACCTTTCATTTCAGACCTCTCAAATTCTGCTACCTAGGGGCAGTAGAAATTTAAAAACTGCTCAGTATGCCTGTATAAAAGCCTGTGCACTATTTAATAACAAAATCTCGAAACTTACTAAAAAGAATAAGACACAATCCATGTTTCAGTAATTTTTTTTTTTAAGTTTAAAAGAAAGTTTCCCACTTACCACTGCAGCAGACAGCTTTCCAATACACACCCACCCCCAGCAGGCCACAAGAGCAAAACTGGGAGCAGAAATAGTTTCCCACACTAAGATCATACACTCACCACAAAACTACAGACGGCTTAGTCCAACTGAGTCAGTTTAGTCCATCCAGAGACACAGGAACCTACAGCTCTGACTCAGCCGTTGGACACAAGAGACATTCTGCTGACCACAGGATTGTCCTGTCCAAGCCTCGCTCCACAACAGGATGGACGACACTTGGAAACACACCTTTCCTCCTCCCCAAACTATGCTTTCCATGGCATGGGAAGACAGGAATGCAAGCCAGAACTCAGCATATTAAGGAGCATTACACTATCAAAAAGGTTAAGAAACATTAAAATGCTGAAGTTTTCATAGTATAATGAGGAAATTCTATCTTTCAAGATCAGACATGCTAACAAACCTTTCACGATTTCATGTGATATTTTTAGTATGTCTATTACAGCATCCAAAGTGCTGCAGGCAACAAAATTATGGCTCAGTCCTTCAGACAGTAATGCATAGAAGTGATTTCTGAACCCCTGCCTTGGTAAAAGTAGGATGCATTTTCCTCTTCAGTTCTACTGAGTTAGCTAATATGAATGACAAGCTCCGCTGGCAGGGAGAGACACTTCTGATTGTATTATCACTTGCACTTTATTTCGGTGACTCAAAGTGTACAGCTTTTTGCATGTTGAATACATCATTTGAAATAAACCTCCAGCATTCTAATATTCACACTTTGTTAACCTTAGAGATAATCTGTTTTCAGTATCACAAAATCCAAAGCTCAGACCACATGTTGAGGATGTAATATCTTCCCAATAGAGAAATCTCTTGTTTCAATATCTCCAGGCTCATGTATTCATGACCCCACTAGTCATTAATTGCATATTTTATAATTAAATGGGACATATTGGCAGATAGTAAAATCTGAATTAAAGTAGCCTATAATTACTACAACAACAAAACCACAAAGCTCATCAGAAAACCAGGCAAAGAAGCAGCCTATTCTAACTTGTTTTCAAGCTATTCGGTAATAACTTGTAAGTATTTTCATACAGAGATTTAGTAATTCAGATAAGAAGTAATGATTAAAGCTTTAGCAATTATTACTTGGAAAGGAATGAAAATTTTACGGTGCACCATAAGAAAGAGAAAGCACAGATTTGTCTTTAAAAAAGTTATCAATTTTCATGTGATAGTTTTAAAACTAAATTATTTGGAAATACTCATTCCTTGCATTATACCATTATCTACTAATAATCTTAAGGGATAAATAGCATTTTCCAACTCACTAATGCCTCCTATACAACAGCATCACCTTCAAATCTTCCTGTCTCTATTCTCTATTTTTTTGTTTTCCCCGGTAGGACTTTTTTTTTTTTTTTTTTTTTTTTTTTTNTCTCACTGAGTATTCCTATAATGCCTTCCAGCATAAGATTGCAGGCTTGACTAGGATTTCCAGGTATTACCACAATAGTAGCAAAGCTTGTGTGACCATGTATCGCTACCCTTCCCTTCCCACTTTCACCTCCTGCTGTGGTAGATAAGTATCCCCACTCATTTTACAGACAAGATGCTACAAAGGCAGCTTATTTGAAGGAGGTCATGGAAGAAACCTCTGAGAAAGGGTGACAGAAAACAAAGATGATCTGATTTCCAGATGTGCAAGACTGCTGCAGCACTGACTTCCTGCCCCTGCAGACTCACCTACTGCCTGTATGCTTTATCCTCATTGATACAGACCTCAAGTACCTGGCTCAAGGTCTGAGATTCAGCTCCCTTGGGAATGAGAAAAGACAGACGACACAGAGAGTTGGGGAAAAATAACGCAAGCCAAATAAACCTCAACATAAAGATAGAATTTATTTATTACAGACAGAAAGGACTTTTTGGAATAATCTGGTGTGAAACAGGCATGTTAGGGCTGAAGCTTTTACAGACTTAAGAGGCCAGCGCCCATGTAGAAGCATTCTAGGAAAAGCTACGTCTAAATGCATTAAGATACGCTGGCAGACAGTGAAGAACTGCATAGAGAATTATTAATAAAAAGGTTAATTTGTAACAATCTTCATATTAGCAATTGAACTTTCATATAGCTAGAACCATGGCCCCTTCTGGTATGGTATTTATTTGGGTCATGTCCTGTTAGACTTGATGAAAAGGAATCTTATGTATACGTTTAAATCAGGAAAAAAATAAATAGGAGGGAGAAAAGATGTCTCCACTATGTCATTAAAATCAAGAACGATCTACCTAGTCTGCATAGCCCCGAAGACCACCATAAATATCCAAAGAATTCACAAGTGTTTTCAGAATATCATTCAGAAGGTAATGCCTAACAAAAATGTCAGTTCTGTATATGTACTGAATTGCACATAGGATTTTGTAGGTTGTTTTCAAGCATGAAGTTTATGGTACAGTGTAGGCCTGAAATTTCTAATGAGCAAAATACACAAAAGGGAGAGGGGGATACCACTAAAAGTAAATTTTGATGCTTTGTTATCAGTCATCCCAGAGCCATATTTTGAGATATAGGCATAAATTTTCAGTAAGTGAGAGAAACAGTAGAAGATTTATTCAGGTTGTTTGCAGGGAAAAAACAAAAACAAACAAAACCACAAAAAAAATCCCACAACGAAACAACCAAAAAAACCAAACCCAACCCAACACATCTCACTGGTCCTTGAGAAGTTTTCTAATTAAACAGATATCTTGAAAGTGATTTAGAATTAGAGTATGCAGGGATGTGGAAAGACAGAAAGACCTGTTCTGTACAGGTTTAAATATTTGAAAGATTAAGCTAGTTTCAAGCGAAGCATGCTGGATAGGAAGTTGCTGCCTGGATTTTCTTGAATATCCTGGAGAAGGTGGTTGCACAAAGACCACTCCAACCATCTAACTGGGACAATGAAAGACTTTTGCGGTTGCTTTCTGGCTCCTGTAGACAAAAAGCACCATCTTGTGTGCCTAGCAGAGAGCAGTCTCAGCTCCTCAAGTGAAGGTGCTGAAGGTCACATCTGTCAAGGATCTAGAGTTCTGTGCTTGGCCCTGGTAAGGCACTTGTGAGTGGGAGACCTTGGCTTTCAGGTTTACATTCGCTTGAAGAGGTTCAGGGCCTACAAGTTCTCCTTCCTGAAAGGATGTTGTAACCGCTGCTTAGCTTCAGAATTGTCTTTCTTCCTCCAGGGTATGTCCCTGAGCAAAGCATCTCTAGGTAAACTGGATCACAAACAGTGCCCTCACTCCAATACTTAATTTCCCCACTTCTTATTGTTCTTGTGGGAAATGGAGACTTGAAACAGCCCATAAAGAGAAGAAACTGAACATTATCTGTCCACTAACTGAGCAGCAATCTAAGTGCTCAGCTATTTTGTAAGATGATCTTTGTAAGATGCTCTTACTCTCTAAAATCCATTTTAGAAGAAAGTTTTAAGCAGGAGTATGTTGTGTAGGTAATTCTTATCTGTTAGCGTGTCTTAGTTATTGATAAAACTAAGCCACTTCAGGATTTTGGCAGAATAACACTTGAAAATGTTCACACTACTGATTATTCTAGCTCTTAAGAAATAATCATCACATTTTTCTACTAGAAGGAAAAAATGAATTTCCATGCAACTCTGATCTATAGTTAGGTTTGGTTCTCCGAATGCACTAATCTATTCAAATGTCCCTGGAAAGCAAATACATATTTTCTGACGAACGAAAGTTTTAGTAGTTTTTAGAGGCACTCTCAGAACGACTGTAGCAGTTAAGCACTCAAATTTCTACCAGTCTTGCGCAAAGGCTTGTTTGTTTTCATCTAGACTGATCTAAAAAGCAGTCTAATCCTTGTTTCACTATTCCTCCCATATCAGTGCAATGCAATATAATTTTGATTTTTCAGTCTCCAGCAGTCCAGCCTTACAATCACCGCATTTAAAGAATCCCATTGCTAGCAGTCAAACTTTTGAAATTAAGCAAGCAATGCAATGGTTCTGATTTCGCACATCAGTCTGATTTTGCTAATATTCAAAGAGAACAGTAGGCCAGATCTGAGTTCAAGTGAATACTTCCTTACCCTTAAAGTTTAGAGGCAAAATATCTAGAGGAGAACACAGCTATAAAGTTTCTAGCTTGTTTCAAACCAAGTATTATTAGTGACTAAGCACACTACATATTAAATATGCATCTGACATGAATGCAATTCTGTTAAAATAGTGAAAAAAAAATACAGCTTAGGACAATTTTCTATTTTTATTCAAGAACTGTGAAACTTTTGAGAAGGCAGGTAGTACTTTCCCCGATATAAAGCTAAACTATACATTCAACTGAAAAAAAAAAGAAATAATTTTAATCAATAATTTGAATGAACACCAATTCAATGCTTTGGGTCATGTGGTTGAGATATTTTGGATGTTTTTAACTGATAACTGGAAGCCCTTAGCTAGATTTATTGTACCATCAAGCCACAAACTCTGATCTATTTTTGTGAATACATGATTTCAGAACTGGTTAATTTCTCAGTCCTGGTAAGAATCTGTGGAAAACACAATTAGTTTAAGAGGCAGTTCTGATTACATAATCCCCCTCATTCTGAATAAATATGATACAACAACACAATACTGTTGTAATGAATAGGACCACAACAAAAAAAAAAACCACAGAATAGAACCTACAATAAATACAGACTGTTTACATAATAATTCTTTTCAGCACTCACACATCAGAAAAGCAAATAATAAAAACAGTAAGTGCTGGTGGGTGAGTGCTTGGCCTGTGTAAATGGATAGAACTTCATTGACTTCAGTGGAGTTTTGCCATTTCCATCTAAAGATCATTTGAGAAGATTGTGAGGAGCTTTCAGCTACCTGCATAATGAGGAGGGAATTATACATGAAATATGGAAAGGCTTTTGTAACAACAAAAAAAAAAGCCAAAAACAAAACCACAAACAACCCACATGTATGTACCTGAAAACTGAAGGGCGTAACAGATTAAATAGGAAATAAAGATGCAGTCATGGCTTTTTCCACTCTGTCTGTAAAGTAACTTCTTAAGAACATTAGTTTAGTTTCAGCATACATTGTGCAGTTTTTGAAAAGGATTTCCCCTCTCCCCCACGGATTCTCTGGGTTCAGTACCTTTTAGTGGTATTTGAATATGTTCAGGGTCTCTAGTGGATTTCCTTGGAGTTGACTTCACTTCTGTTTTGTTCATAAAGCCACACGTATTCATGGGACAGGTGAGCAGGAGAAACTATTACAAATAAATTCATAATGTATCATTGATTCTTCACAGTATAGCCTCAAAAGTTACTACGTTCCATGATCAATGATGAGTAAGTTGTTGATCTTCAAAATATCAGCACTAGGTATCCCCATGAGCAGGTATTGCAGTAAAAGCAGAACTATTTGTTGTTACACCATATTTACAACATCTGATTCATATTCTCATGCATTTGTAGTCTGGGGAAAATAAAGCAGTGATTTAAAAACAGCAGCAGAGCCACAGTGAGTTATTTTTTTCAGCTTCACGTAGACTGCCAAGGGCAAGTATATCATCATGTTCTGAACTCTGGTATCTTGTGGTGGCAGTTCCAGGTATCCAGTGGTAGCTTTTGCTGGCTACCATACCCATGCATCCTACCCACTGAAGGCTGGTATGCATCTGCACAATAACCCTAACTCCACTTGCATGTGGGATGAGACATACACACAGTGAACAGGAAGGGCCCTTCTGTCCTCTTTCTTTGGCAAGAGTTATTGAAGAAACCACAGTTTGTGATAATCTGGATCCATGACACTTATCTTTTTTGCTCCTACCACCACTTTCCCCTAAAGACTTGTGTAACAGACTTACCACAGCTATCTGGAACAGATCAGTTTCTCAGCAGCAAATGCTAGCTCACCACCTTGAGCTCCCCAGGTACCAGCACAGGGGCTGTACGACCCCCTGTGGTCACTCAGCAGCCTGCCTTGGCTAGCAGCCAAGCAGCTGAGCAATCTGTGCAGCACTGAAACTCAGAGGTGGTGACAGAGGGCCTTCCAGAATGCTCAGCAGCAGATTTTTAGCCACAAGCACTCAAATGGTTTTTCTACCCAAGTATATAGGTTAGTAAATTACATCAACTTTCTGACAACAGTGGAATGGTTTGGGTTTTTTGGTGGTTTTTTTGCTTTTCCAAAAGTCCTGAATATTATTTAAAACAAAAACAAACACCACCAAAAAACCACCACACACCCTGAATTTTTTTTTTCCTGATCACCTGCATTTACTTCCCCATATCCCTTCTGATATGTATTCCCTCCCCCACCCCCTGACCCCCAGGTTGGTTGTATTTGTGTACTGCATATCAGAATAATGTATTAATCTTAGCTGGGAGATGCAGGAAGTACTGTAATGTGAACAAGTAATTACTATTATGAATATTTAATCAGGAATAGGATGAACCTTGTCTAATATACATAGCCACGTCTTAATCCCCATGTAAGAAGACACAAGGCCAGAATCAGTCAATGTATGTTCTTGTTCTTGGAAACAATTTGGAAAAAAAACAAACCAGAGCTGTAGTAGGCCAGATAACTTCCTTCTGGCTAGATGTGGCACCACTAACAAACGGAGCATCAGCAAAAAGCAAGCACAATCATACTTCAATTCCTTCAGGGAGCCATGAGAGCAGGCTGCTCTTTACTGAGAATGAGCCTGGGGGCTGAGGGCGAGGACAGGCAGTGCCTTTATCGACGAGGGACAAAGTACCATGGGATGCTGAACACAGGCAGGTTGGTCAGTGGCAGTAGACAGGGTCAGCCAAAGGTCCAGATCATCAGGCATGCCTAAGGTCGAGCCACAGAGTCAATGAGTCAGATCGGGTCATTGTCAGCAAAGTCCATAGCCAGCCACAGGCACAGCTGCAAGGTAGCTGAGTTGAGGATCAAGGGCAGGGGCTGAACATATCCACAGCTCCTGGATAAAGGACAGGGGAAAGGCATCTCAGAGCCTGTTCTTCCACAGCTCTTTTCCAAGGTAGCACAGCTGTGTTGCAACAGAGCTAGCCTTGAGCACAAGTAGCTGAACTTTGATGAGAGCCCTGAGAAACAGTGCAGCCATTTTTTGTGTCCATAAAAAGCAGAATGCTCCCAGCCTTTTGTGGCCTCAGCATTGCTGAGGGAGAGCACTCACCAGGAAAGACATTTGTTTAGATTAAGCACTGAGAGCGTTTTGTAGCCCTGTGTGTATATACAGTCATTAATTTAGCACATCTCCAGGGACATGAGTAGTCTAGCATGATATACCTCAGGGTAAGATATGTTTTACTTTAATTTTTATCTCTCAGTTTTAATTAATCTTCACATGATGTTCTCATGAGCTACAGTGCCATAGGGTCAGCCATGGGATTTAGAGCATCACTTACAGGACAGGTTTTGTATCACAATGAAAACCCACCATCTTAACACAAAAATGCTAACAAAAGTAGCAAGACTAAAAGAAAAATTGAGCCATTTACTTAGCTGCAAGAGATCAGGCCCTTTTGGAGGCTGTGGTGAACTTCCAGCCTCTACTTAAAAACAAGATCTTGTAATTTGTTTTGGTAGCAAAAGCACTCTAGGCAGATTAAAAATACTGCAGACTACCAGCACTTGTGCAGAGACGAGTAAACATCTGTGCTTTTCTTGTACAGTTTCTGCCCATTAGCTGTTTAGTTCAGAGCCTAACAAAAATACTCACATGTGACGCACATACTTCCCAATTACTCCCTGGTACTTCTAGTCTCCAGCATTTTTATGAAAGAGAAAATGAAAGAATTTATGGGAGCTCCAGTGAATAATTTATAAATCTGATGGAATTTCCATAATAAATAGTGCTTGCATATATATATGACATTTACTAACAAATGAAATCCCATACATATGACACTTCCCTTGCAAGATCTTAGCCCAGTCTAAACTCTGAAAAAAAATCAAGTGAGCTAAACTAGTACCTTCTGAGGCTGTAAACTCACGGAATTTATCCTTATTGCAAGACTATTTCAATATCTCCACATGGGTAGAATCTTGCTTTCCCCCCCCAACATAATTTGATTGCATTAAATAAAAGAATGATCGAGACTGAAGTTGAACAACCATCACCAATAATTTCTTTTCATGACATAACTGAGATTGGGATGTTACGATTTTAAAACACTTGAGATTCAGATACATCATTTGATTAATGTTCAAATTTTTAGTTGATTTTGCAGTTGCCTAAAGCTTTGTAGCAAATACACATCACGCAGTGGATTAAAAATCATGTATTCCTACTGACAGTAAACAGCAACCCAAACACTTCACTATTTGCATGTCAGCTGATTTCCCATTCCACCCTATCCCCAAGGTAGAACTGGCTTCAGGCAAAGTAAAGGCAAAATGCCATTTGAATGTGAAGAGGCCAGGACTTTTCTCAGTTTGTTTCTTTGAGAAGGGTAAAAAGGGTTAAATTGGAGTTTGCTTCTCCTCTTCCCTGATATTTTCACAATTCAAGAACAAAACCACTACATGGATGGGGAGATTTTATATCATTTGCAGGAAAAAAAAACCCTCTAAAATTATCTTACAAATGGAAATGCCAAGAGAGATGGCAAATCCATTTATAAGTATAAATAATGGAATGGTTAGGGTTAGAAGAGATTGATAATCGTCTAGTCTACCCCCACTGTCATGGGCAATGACATTATCACTAGATCAGACTGCTGAAAGCCCCATCCAACCTGACCTTGAACACATCCAGTGAGGGGGCATTCACAACTTCTCTGTGCAACCCACTCTAATGCCTCACCATCCGCAGGATAAAAATTTTCTTCCTCACGTCCAATTTAAACCTTCTCTCAGTTTAAAGTTGTTGCCCTGTGTCCTGTCACTACAGGCCTTTCTAAAAGTCTCTCCATCTTTCCCATAAGCCCCCTTTGTATATTGACAGGTCACAGTAAGGTCTCCCCAGAGCCTTCTCTTCTCCTGGCTGAACCACCCCAACTCTTGGTCTTTCTTCATAGGAGAGGTATTCAATCCCTCTAATGATTTTAATGATAACTAAACTAAAGCATCATGAGATTTTTGGCAAATCTTCTGCTGCTGTACAGAACATATAAGCAGATCTCATTCTGATGCTGAAGTGATACTTTTGTAATGGCACAGTGAAAATAACTGTCAGATGTATTTGCAATGCATTCAAGAATTGGAACACATTACAGTTGCCATGGATTTGAATTGCTCCCTTACTTTCACCTTCCTGAACTGTATTTTCCTGCATACAGAAAATTTTCTAGCTTCTGCCATATACCAGCAATCTTTTTATCTCTGAATGTGGTGTAGTAGCCCTGCTCATTAAGTATTTGAAAATGAAAGCCATAGAATTTAAAGACGATGAGGAATAAAAATATTTTCTCTATCCATAGCCACAAATCTCAACCTGCCTGAGGGTATATCCACCCACTATATGAGAGGGTATGCACCCATATGTCAAAACACCTGTTTTATACTCACAAAAGAAGGGTGTCTTTATCAACTTTGACTAATCTATGTGTGCAAGCATGATAGTGTCAGGCATATGCAGTGTTTTCAACTTATCTAAAGTCTGTAAAGAGACTTCCCCCACACACTGGTGTTCATCCAGGACACCTTGAGAGTAATGCCAGGGAAGCAAGCATAGGCTGCCTGTTCCTTACAGCACTCTGGAGCAACACTACGTGCCATCAGGCACACAAATCACTTGGGTGAACCAGTGGTTCTGTAGTATGGCCATAAACCCAGTAGTCTGCAGGTGACATAAGAGCCTGCACAGTAGATGCAGATGGAAACTTCAGCATGTGGCACCTTCATTACAGCTCCATTTGGAGCTATAGCAAAGAAAGATAGATTTGATTGTCATTCTTTCCCTTAAAGTGCTTTGGAATCTGATTTTCTTCCATTTACACGGGTGTAAACTAAGGAGAAATCTATTAATGTTATTGGATTTTCATTAACATAAAGCAGGTGAAATGAATGGAAAAAATTACCTTGTGGCTCAGCATTTTCATCTTGGAGAGCTTCACTGCCAGCTTGATCCAAACACACATACAGGTTGGGACTGACTTACTGATACTGCCTTTCAAAGTAATTTGGTTCCTTAATTGAAGAATCCAGAACATGATACTATTTACACAAGAGCGTATTATGACAATCTAAGTCAACAGTGAAAGGAGTAGTACAGTTACAAACAGATCTTTTTGTGGGGGATGGGGGGCAGAATATGGTTTAATTCCAATTAAACAGAATGCTAGTGTTTAATTTTTTCCTTAAAGTAAAAAGGCATAACACAGGACTCTTGAGTTTTTGCTCATCACGTCTAGATAAGTACAAGTAGCGCTGGCTGGAATATTTAGTCTCATAGAAGTAGGAGTCATGGTAACATATGGTCTCAAAGACTGTGTAAAAAAAAAAAATCAGGTTGGCTTTGTTGAAGTTTTATTTTAGAAGACACTGTAAATACTGTAATAAAGCCAGGATGACTGTTTTGCCACTTGCAGAATAAGATAATCTAGTTTGAATTTATTTAAAAGCTCTAAAATACAAAAAAGCAAACAGAAAGCAGCTGATTGTTTCACTTGACCCAGACCAGTCTTCTAGCTTTCGTTCCAATTTGGAAAGACAGTAAGTTTATAAATACTTGACTAATACTTCTGCAAAGCTACTGGTTTTACTTGATTTTATTTTTTTTTATTTCCTGACAAATAATTTTTCAAGCAAAATCCTTCAGAAATTTAAGATTTGGGCTTGTATAGATTTGAAGGACAAAGGACAGCACTATGTATGTTTTGATTAACATCCTCTGAAATGCAAAGCCCTATGCAGTTATTTCTACACTAGTCCAATGCCAAAATTCATGCTTCAATAACAACCTTTCTTCCAGAAGGGTTTAGAATCTTCAAGGGATGGAGAATCAAGATCTTTCTAGACATTTTTTTTTCCAACACAAACTATTGCTCTCACCAGCAAAAAGCATGCTTAGTTTTTCTGCTGATGTAGCCTTGTTGACCAGTTTTGGAATAGCATCTCATTAACCTGTTTTATTCTATGTTCTTTCCCATTTATCTCATCATGTCCCCAAAGTCTTCCAGTTTTAATAAAGACTATAATACTATCACCAAACTTCATATTTGAGCTATGTCCTTTCCCTCAGTTGCAGGCATTACATTTGGCATCTTTTAATATGGACTACACCGATCACAAAGTTTAGCAACCTAAAACAAAAGAGACTGTCATGTCAGCATCCCATTACAAAATTCTATAATCCAATTTATATCTAATCTCCATTTCTCTGCCTTGTCTAAAACCAGTAACTTACAAGGAATGTGTAAGCATTTGTTTCTCCACAGAAGTCTGTGGGAGTTGAGGCATTCATCTTAGTATAAGTTCAAGCCCTTAATAAGATCACATGAAGACACAGTGACTTTGGTGTATTCCAAAAATTTCATCACATTTTGAAATTTGTTTAGAAATTCATCCATCTGTTGCAGATTATTTTCTGCATCCCATGTATCTTGCTTGCAAATCCCAGCTACAGACTTAAACATGACCTAGTATCTGACCTGGCACTGCTCCATGATGATGTAGCATCTTTGCACCATGGCTTATAGTGCTGAGATACCGTGGACCAAATAGGCTACTAGACAGTAGCTGAGAGAAATTCTTCTAAAATGATATTCCATGCAGGTTTCAAATGCCTGTAGATTAATTAATCTCTGTTAAAAGTTATGTATGGTTTGGAATTTAGTTTCTAAAGTATGGGAATTAGGATGGATCCAAGTGAGATGCACACAGTTTATTCTTGTTTATGTTATTTCAGGCATCTCACTTGTATAAAAATTCTTTTTCTTAGAATTTCTAGGATTTAAATGTACTTTTATTTTGTCAGTCTTGAGTGAAATCTTCCTGGGTAGAGAAGAAGTTTAAATTATGTGGAAAGCAAAGATACAAGACCAATTCACACAGCTTTGTTAGCAAACAAAAACAATTTATGGGAAATGTCTATTCCAGGGGTGTCAAAGTCATTTTCACCTGGGGCCACATCAGCCTCACAGTTGCCTTCAAAGGGCCAAAAGTGATTTTAGGACTGTATACTAGTCCTACCTTTATGCAGTCCTAAAATTACATTTGGCCCTTTGAAGGCAACTGTGAGGTTTGACACCCCTGGTATGTTCTAAGATAAGGCTTTTATCGTTGCCTCAAAGGGTAAAAATTGCTCTGTAATTTAACATCAGAACAAGTGACCTAACACAGAAGAAAAACCTCAGTGGTTCCCAGGCCAGCTGCTTGTTCAAGTTGTTCAGCCTAAGATGTTCTGCAAAAGGTGTGATTGCCACTAACTTTTTTTCAAACAACAAGCATGAGTCCGTAGGCATCCAGAGCCTGCAGGATCAGGATACATCAGAACATCTTTCTGACATGTACTTCTGACCTGGTGGTGGCTATGTCCAAGCTTTTGGAGCCCTAAACTCCCGCACCAGCCCTGCCAAGCTGCAGTTCCCAGATTCCACCATTCAATTGTCTTAGCTCATAGCAGCAGCACACTGTTCTTGAAACAAGGAAGCCACTTCCTTCACTCTAAAGTCTTCATTTTAAAGTGAGGCTTTCAAAACATCCCAAGTACCTCTTACAGAAAGTTCCCCCAAGATGACCAGCCACCAGCACGAGCACACTGGGACCCAACTGTGCAGGAGCCACCATAGGCACAGCCATCCTCCAGCCTCTGCTGGCCAGGGTGCTCTCATACACCTAATGAGCTTTAAGATCTAGCAAGCTGAGCAACCAGCATTAACACTCTTCTTTGTTTCACCCCTGTTAGTTTTGGCCAGCAGACAGGGGAGTTGTCCTTCATGTGGGGAAAGCAAAGGGGAATGCAAGAGAAACATTTAAGAGTGTTGTGGTATACACAAGGAGTTGATTTAGTCTGAAACTGAGCAAAGCCAGCACCACAGGCTGAACAGTCTCCTGCTCAGTGAATTTTACTTGACACCATTGCCAATTAACACCAACTTTTACTTACAGATTTGGGCACTGTGGGTAAAAAAACAAAACAAAACAAAACACAACAACAACAAAAAACCACCAAAAACCCCACACCACACACACAAAAAAACCCCACAACAAAACAAACAGAAAAACCAAACAAACACAACAAACCCCCCACAAACAGACAAACAAAACCAAAAAACCCAATCCCCTTAGAAAAAGGCTTGAGGAAAGAGCTTTCCTCCTTCCTGAGGCTCAGTGCAAGTCCAGTTCCTCACCTTCCCACCCTCCTCATGTCACATTACCTCAGTTTTGCCCTGCACTGCACTCAGCCCTTGGATGTGGCAACAGGTGGAATAAGAGGTTTGGCGTCACTTTTCTGCCTAACTCTCCTCCACACCATTTGCTTTCTTCCATCATTCCTTGCCTCCCTGCCCCAGTGTGGGTCACCTGCAGCTGCAGTCCCTCAAGGGTACCTGGTCCCATGACTGCATCCCCAGCCACACGCCCACAATGTCCCTTTCCACACATCCTCACTGCCACCAGCTGCCACTTTCTCAAACATATCTACACAGACATGCCACACAGCCCCTGCCCCTCAGTTGTAGGTTTGGCACACAATAGGCCCTTCACCTGTGACCAGCTGGGGACAGCCCCTGGTCCCCTGTGGCCCTGGGTGTGACACTGCCAGCCATGCCCAGGTCCCTCTATTAAGTTTCACTCAAGCCAGAGGCAGGTGCTCAGCCCACCCCTCCTGCTCAACACCAGGCAGGCAGAAGGGAGCTCTCTGTCAGTGATGCTGTCCTGCATGTGTCCAGCCTCACAGAGGCGCTGGAATGAGCATTCAGCCTGAAAGCACTTGGCAAGGCAAAGCTGATGGCCAGACCTGAAGAAACAATGCTGGGTTCAAACACATTCCACTCTTACAGAAATAAAAGTCACAATACATTGTTTTGCTGTTGCTGTAGCAACGCTCATCAAAACCTGGCGTTTCTCCCCCATACAAGTTTGGCTTTGTCATTAAATTTTAAATGAGAAATCCAACCTTAACTATTGTATTTAATTTGGATATACGGTATTATTTACACTGCTCAATAAAACAATTGATTCCAATCAATTGCACTTGAGCTTTCTCTGTGTTTTAAAACAAATGGATAATTCATCATAAGCAGGTCAATTGTGGAATTCAGTAGGGGTGGGAAAACACATTTCCACCAGTATTGAACTCTCCCAAGGTGTGAGAGGCATTCACACAGCTAAATGTCTTCATGAGGAGCCATTCCAGACCACTCTGCAACTCCAGAAGGGTTGATGTAATGAGGTATGAGCAAACACTGTGTAGCCTTGGGATGAATTTTGATGGCCCTAAGCAGAGAAGTGAGTAAAGAAGAGATGAGACAGGAAGGAGCCTTCCCTACCTACTGTTTTTAAGTGTTGAGAAAAGTACAGTGATCTTCTCAAAAAGGGTAAAAAACGTACAGAGTTTTACCCTCAATATATACACCCCATTATTTCTAAAAAGGCAAGTGGACATAATCGTTTTAAGCTACATGTGCCCATGCCCTGCTCAGTACATAGGAGGGGGAAAAGAGCAAACAATCCCCCTTCACTTCAATTCAGTCACTTCTTTTCCTTCCTGAGAAACAAAAAAGTCTGCCTGTATTTCATTTCTACCAGTATTTTAAAGATAACTAACTTCCATACTTACATTGAGTCTTTACCCTAGTTCAGCATCCTCTGTACAACATCGGTTATTAACAGAGGATTAGAAGAGAGATTATATGAAGTAGTTCAAGTCCTGGGTCATTCTTACTTTAGTGTACCATTGGTACTCTCAGTACCAAGACAGAACCACACATCATCAGCTTCAGAGACCTGAAAGCTAACCTAACACTGTCAGAAAGCTGAAATGACCACGTGGTTCTGACACCAAACTGGAACCAGGCAACACGATGGAGTTTTGGATGACTTGCAAATAGCAACTTGAAACTAGAGGTGCTCTACAAGCGAATACGGACTAATATATCTCAAAATGTGTGAACCAAAGTTAATTATTATAAAAGGGAAACTGAACTAACAGAATGCAATTGCCTCAACTGCCTTTTTTTCTTTGCCATTTGGTTTTGGCTGACTGTGGGTGTGTTGTGTGTCTCATTCATTTTCCCCTCTCTCCTGATTGTTAAACTCTGCTAGTTTAATTTGGAGTGGTGGCTGCTTCCACAGAACTGAAACAGCTAGATCCACTGAAGTCAAGGGATACTTCCTATGGGCTTCAATAAGATTTCCATTAAGGTTCACAATAAATAAATAAAACCGAAAGTCTGTAACCAGAAGTTTCTCTCATCCTTCTCAACTCAAGAATATGTATTAGAGTCACATACAACCAAGTGATGCCCCTTGGATTTGGATTACAAGACCATCTAGTCCATTATCTAATCTCCAACAGTGGTGGTTAGAGAAACTTCAGGAAAAAGTATGAGAAGTATGATAAACATAGGATGGCTTTCCCTCTGATAGGCTTTAAGTATCTGTTAAATGCCATACTTCCATAAAATCAGATTACTTCAAGGCTTTTAAGTTTACACCAGCATCTATCTTCCAAGCAATCCTGGTTTTCCATTATTCATTCATTCAGTGTTCCTGCCCATTGAATCCATCAGGTCCAAATGAAAGACATATAGGTAGGGCAATATGCAGATTTGGACATGAAATAGTCATGTACTCTGAAGAGGCTTTTCCTTTTACTTCTGCCTTTGTTCTATGTCTGGGACTCCTAACCTGAAGGGCTGCATTACTCCCCCCTCTCCTTTATCTCACCAAGAAAATAAAAAGAAAGGCTCCCAAACCCTACCCACTGACTTGATCCTCTTCAGAAAAAAAACGCCTTGTACTGACCATTGTCAATGATGTTGCCTGTATGCTTCAATTCTTTCAGTATGTTAGTATTGCCATAAAAGTGTACATACAGAAGCAGGAGTTCTGCTTCTGTATTTTCAGAGTGCATAATTCAGAACTTAATATAATTTTCAAAGCAGAGTCCTTTAATTGGCGTAATATATAATGAACCAACTGGAGTTATTTACCTATTTTGTGTTGCAAGTATAAGCTAAGATTTGGCTTGCGCCTAGAAAGACAAAGCTAAATTCCAAGTTTTCATGTCTTAGAAATAGTTTAATGGACAATGTAGTTTTTCAATTTAATTAAACTAGCCTACTTTACTAGAGGTAGTAAAGGCAAACGTCTCAGATGGCATACATTGGCCTGAGTAAAGCCAGTCATCTCAGATAAAAAAAATTTGCAGTGGTATAGAAAAACTAAAGAATATTTATAGATGCTACCCATAGGGACATGGATGAATATACAACAAACTAATAATTAAGAAGCACATAAATCTCTACCATTTGCAGTCAAGTTTTGTGAGGAGAAATACATAACTACAGAAAAAACTCAAACACATCCTTTTTGTCTCACACACTAATCATCTTAGCTCAGGTTCTTGAGAACATATGAGCTTCCTCTTCTGCTTTTCCCAAGAGAATATTATAATGCAAATCACCTCTGATTTTGCCTGAGAGAATTTGTAAGATTTAAAACTGTAGATAGACAGGACAGCTAAGATAAATTCAGTCACCATTCTGAGAATCCTTAGCCCAACCCAAGAGACTCTGAAGTCCTAAAATTGGGACAGACCCAATACCAGTTAATCAGAAGTGTTCTATAGATGTGTACTCTTTTAAAGCTCTATATTTGACTGTCTGTTTCAAAGTTCACTTTATACAAAGAAAAGAGATTTATTTGTAGGAATGTTTTATGTGAACGCTTTTGCTCCTGCTCACATGGGAACAAGGAGATTTGCTACCCACATTATCCACCATTGATTGTTCTGCTTTAGAAATTTCAGACATCCAAGCTGAACCAACAATAAACATGGGATGCAAAGAAAAGCCAGCAGTCAGAACAAACATACTGAAGGGGATTGTCACACTGAAAATTGTTTGATCAGACTATTTGGTAAAGTCTCCTAAACAGGGGAAGAATCCAAAATACTAATCAACTTGCAACCAGATAAGACTTTCCATCAACCAATTAGTAATCAACAAATTGACCAGATTTCATTACCAGGTTGCAGAAGTATCCTTACTTAATAAGCACCCATAGCAACCCTAAGCAGATATGACATCTCCAGAATCCTTGTCTAGATTGGATCATTCTCTCCTTTTATTTTTCTTCTTTCCCATCCAGAATCTAAGCTAGACACAGCAGGATGGAGAGCCCCTAGTAATGAAGTGAGTTCTTTTTCTTCTGCTGCTCTCTGGGATATTAACATGTCTTAGCACAAAAGGAGAGCTTGTCCTCCTCTTTTACTAGGTCTGCTTTCTCCGTACATACAGGACTTGCAGAAGTTAGTCCTCAGATCAAAAGACCAACTTCACCTCCAATCTGTTTAGTGGTTTCTGCTTCAGCTGACTGGCTAAACCAAAGCCAACAGTTCTGCAGTAGTTGAACAGTAAGAGAACACATCATCTCTTCTATGGAAGCAAAAATCTGGTTCAGTGAGGAAATGCAGGCTAAACTGAACCTTCCAGACTCCAAATACTGTTTTTTTTAATCTCTGTCTTCCTTGAAGTTATCCACCATGCTGGAAATATGTTATCTCTTTAATGAAGCTAGTGATGGCAACTGCTTACTACTTAGCAATAAATCTTATTCCTGTACAACTTGACATGTGGAAAAGCTTGTAGCAAATCACATTTTATTTACATGATATTAATTGAAGCATTAAGTCAATCTAGTTAAATTGGAATGCTGTCTTATTATGTAAATTAGCTTTGATAAAAACCTGGACAAAAATGTCAAGGTTACCTACCTAAAGTTTAGCACATGCAACCATGCTTTTTAGCCCTGGCAGAAGCACATCCTCTGCTCATTCTGGCATGGGTCTGTAACATCAAATATATCCATAAAATTCAGAATTGTAGCTGTTCAGTACAATGCAGAGGACATACAGAAACACAGCTTTCAGGATTAGATCCTCGGAATCAGTGGAGTAAGACATTCGTATGCTCTTTTTGGATGCAAACCTTACTTCAGTTAGGCAGCTTTGATTTAAGTGAGCACCTATATAATTATAAATTAGGCTATCTTTGCAAATGTGATTAACCAACATGAGTGGGGTAATCAACTCAAAAGTAAAATATTGCTGGTATTTTACTCATCTCATTCCATGTGAAACTGTCTTTCAACTTATATCATAGTATCATAGATTAGTTTGGCTTGGAGCAGACTTTCCAAGGTCATCTAGTCCAATCCCCCTGCAATGAGCAGGGACATCTTCAACTAGATCAGGTTACTCAGAGCCCCATCCAGCCTGATCTTTAACATCTCCAAGGATGGGGCATCCACCACCTCTCTAGGAACAGGTTCTAGTGTGTTACCACCCTCACTATAAAAAAATTTCATCCTCGTGTCTAGACTGAATTTCCCCTCTTTTAGTTTAAAACCATTAACCCTTGTCCTGTTGTAACAGACCCTGCTAAAAAGTCTGTCCTCATCCTTCTTTTAGGCTACTTTTAAGCACTGAAAGGCTGCAATAAGGTCTCCTCAGAGCCTTCTCTAGGCTGAACAACCCCAACTCTCTCAGCATGTCCTCATAGGAGAGCTGTTCCAGCCCTCCGATCATTTCTGTGGCCTCCTCTGGACCCTCTCCAATAGGTCCATGTCTTTCCTGTACTGAGGGCTCCAGAGCTCTAAGGTACTCCAAATGGGGCCTCACTAGAGAACATGATTACTTCCCTCAACCTGTTGGCCACGCTCCTTTTGATGCGGGCCAAGATACAATTTGCCTTCTGGGCTGCAAGTACACATTGCCAGCTCTTGTCCAATCTGTCATCCACCAGTACTCCTTAGTCGTTTGCCACTCAAAAATATATACATCTAGTGTAGATGTATTTCCTAGACAATAGATATAGACATTCTTTTCTCCTTACAAGCATCATCTCTCACCATACCTGTATATATACCATATATTGCACTAAAAACCTCCAAGCACCTGAGGATTAAAAAGTGTATTCTCATGTTTGGCAGTAGCTACTGCAGTAGAAATGGAATTGACATTTTTCTGCAACTGGAAGCACAACTCTAAATATTTATAATCATATCTAGTTCATAAGCAATTCCCTACCCAACAAAAAATACATGAATAAAAATGAGGTGCTGAGGACTGTACCTTAATTAAGACAACTCAGCTTTATTTGTACTCTCATATATTAATTTGATCGCATAACATCTATTTTCCTGGTATCATCCACATCAGGAGTTCATTCAGCTCTGGTCTGATTGCCATGCTGCCAATAAACAAGAGATTTAAGGATTATGTCAGTCTCTGGTATAGGAGATAAGAACTCCAGCATTTGGCAACAGAATTCTAATGCATTTAGTCCACAGGACGAAAGTTCATATCTACAGAAGGAAAGACATCTAACAGGCCACCTGCAACTTAAAAAGGCTTAAGCAATATACCCTCTAAGCTATTGCTCAACGAAACAAAACAAACAAAACCAAAACCAAACTGTTGTAGGCAGAAGCATAAAAGATTTATAATATGGAAGAGCAGTGGCAAGGAGGCTTTATTCAGCAGAGGCCAGGAGACTCATCATGGAAATAGTGAGCAAGCAGAGCCAGACCTCAGGGCAATAGGAAGTGAGGCTTTTCCTGGGGACCAAGACCAGATTGTAGGACAATTGCTGTGATTTAGGAAGCCACCAATTTACTGGATTGAAAATAAGACTAGAAAAAGGGACTCACCTTGAAAGAACACAGAACTGGAGGAAGATACACATTTATAAGCCCATTTTATTTCCACCTCTCTATGTATTTTCTCTACCCTTTAAGAAGTTTGCTTTTCTAGTTTATATTTGATCTCAATGACTAGAAACCTCACTTTTTTAAAAGGTGCAGGAAATCTGGCTCAAAACTCTGGGCTCCTGGAGGATCATAGCAGTGAGATCTTTTTTTACTTCAAAGAAAATACATGTAAGCCAATGCTATTTATGCCAAACAAATCTAAACCACCATGGAAGGGTGTATCTCTGTTCTTTCTGCCTACTACTGTGCAAGTTTCTTTCAATTACAGTATAGGTGCTTTACTACAGAATATTCTAGACCAGGAGCTGAACCTAGCAAAAAAAAAAAATCTTTGCTTTTTTTTTACTTGGCCCTGAATTTTGAGATTAAGATCCAAATCTCAGAAATGGACCATATACAGTGAATCAATATATATTTATCTTCATGTCTACTTTAATTAATGGATAAGAACAACACAAACTTTATGAAATAAACCATCTAGCTATAACTACTGTAGATAGCATGCATCTTTAAACCAAAGCCAGAAACAGAACAAAGACTTGTTCTTCAAATCACTTATATATACTGGTTCTCATTGGAACAAAGTAATGCTAATAGTCAAATCAGAAGACTTACCTGATAAGAATAAGAATCTACAAAGAGGGTCACAATGCATAAACCAGGGATGTTAATTCATTATAAACCAGATCAGTAATACACGACCAATATATGCAAGATACTGAACAATGACAAGAGATGACTACTCAGTACATCAGCAAACTTCAGCTGTTAAGAGCAAAATACATATGAACTACTGGGTCATTGAAAACTGGCATCTTCTGGATAAAGCTTCCTACTCAGAATGACAGGATATACCCCACCTTCTGTATTGTCTTACCAGCCTGCTGGTAAGGGGGTAGCTGCAACAGGGGGTAGCACAGGCTATTGCTAGAAAACACTGGACAGGTGTGCAGGATCCTACCTTGGACTTGTGAAAAGAACCACTGAGAGGAGCATCTCTCTTCTACTATGTTGTCCATAGAGAAACAGCACTTTACTGTCCCACCCTCCACATGATGCTGGCCTGTGGGGAAAACTACAAAGTGTACTAAGAAATTGGAAGATGACATAGGAAATTACATTTTTCAAGGAAAAGTAAAATCGATTTGGAAAGTTTCAGACTAGGCTAATAGCATCTCTTAAATTTTGTCTCTGTGCAAAAATTTGCACAAAAAATGAATTGAAAGTGGAGGGTTTTAAGCGTTGATTTAAACTGGAGTAAGTCACTACAAATTCATTGTTTAAAACTGGAACATACTGCTTCAGTTTAATTCAGTAAGCTACTGAGTTCCCCTTAGTCAATATTTTATTTATTTTGTTTTCAATACCTCAAGACACCTCTCCAGCATGTTCAGCACCTAATATGCTATTAGCAGCACTTTTTAAAATTCAACAGCACAAAACAATCGATTCAAGGGGAACCCACCCACGTGCCTATTGAAAACTCCTTTTTTTCTTTTTGTCATTTCAGGAGTAGACCCTAGCCTGCTTAAGAAAGAGATTTTGCAGCAGGTCATAAGCTCAGTGAAACCAACTCCAAGACAGATGTGTCAGCAGCAATTTAATTCAAGTTAATTAGGAAAACAAAAACCAAAATGGTCTCAGCTGATCTAGTTAAACTTGCGTATTAAGCTTTTGCGAGCAAATGTGTCTAGTATAGGATAATATTCCAACTTTGTTACCGAAAGCAAGTGGCTTTTAGATAATGTGCAGTCAACTAATGAATAGTTGTGCTTATCAGAGAATTTAATTTGGCTCTAGTAATATCATTCCAACTAAATAGATAATTTGCTTTACATATGAGCTTGATATTGTAAAACACCATAGCTACTACTGCATTAATATGTTACTAGGAAACACAGGGTTTGTAATTGATTATAGAGACATAATTAAGAGGGGCAAAGTGAATGCATAAGTTAGAAGAATGAATTAAAAACCTGCAGTTCATCTCTTGGCTTATTAATAATACAATAAAAGCACTTGTTTTAACATCTTTATGTTCTATCTTTACAATTTTTCTTTATATAATATCGTCTTTACATTAACCTAAATCTTAACAGCATCTTGAAACAGCTGGAAACAGGAGGAATAACTGCTTCCTTCCCAGCAGTCATGGCGGAGGATAGTATTGCTATTGTCTTGTGTGTCATCAGACCTCACGTTCCTTCCCTACAAGATTAGCTATATGAATGCAATAAAAAAGAAGCTCCAAAACAGTTAATTAACTCAGTTATTGCTCCAAGAGGCCATTTCTCTCCCTACACCACTGCCCTACACTACTTCAGCATCTTCTACAGTTTCCAGTTGAGGAAACCTTTCTGTCCTCGTATCAAAACACAAAGTGGTACAAGTCTGTTTTTCCTTATTAAGAAAGCTAAGATGCAGATTGGCCAAGGCTAAAATTTTCCATATCACCTCAAGGATTTGGAGACCCAAGTATCATTTATTTTAACCAAGTCTCAAAGCCCCTTAGGCAGCTATAAATGAGTCCCAGCCTACAGAGCAGAAATAGTGACCATTATTCCTGGTCTGTGGAAAATAAATGTGCTCAGGCCCCAATCTCCTTTCCATTGCCACATATTCTAATTTTAATCTTGCTGTTTAAGCTACATAAGAGGCAGTGCTCACTTGTACAGTCCAATGATAACAGCAATAAACAAACTGCGACTCCGACAATTCAGTAAGGGTTCTCCAAAGGTCTGTGGGGTAAATAACTGGTAACACTCCTCTTTGTGTACACTGCTGGGGTAAGGCTAAAGCTCTTGATACATATTAAATAAAATTATTTACATCAAATACCCCAGCACAGTGCTAGCTTCCTTCCTGAATGCTATTAGACATCATTGTTTTCATCTTTAGCTTTTTCAGTACAAGTCTCACTCACAGTACAATGGAAAATATGTTCATTCCAGAGACAAGCTCAACAGCCAATAAACCATTCTAAGTAGACAATATTTACAGAATATATTAAATGCTGAGTTCCTGATGCTCTTGTTGTACCCCTCCCAATGTGACCATCCCTATCAACAGATGCAACACATTCTCATTGGCTTCATGGCTCAAAAGCATGTAATAGAGTTCCATTACTAATGAAATTAGGTAAAATAACACTCCCTACATTCTAGAGTCAGAGTTAGGCCTGAAGGTGAAGATCACCTGTAGTCATTTCACCTCCAAGTTCTCTGCCGTAATTCATCCGCTCTGCCTGATGAAGTTTTACATTACACTACATTTTAATTGACAGTACTTACCTCTGATATGTCAGCCTTTCAAGCTGGTAGCTTATATTTCATTCTTTCTGAACCCTGCCCTGAGATGTGGTATACAGAAGCTTTTTACTTCCATTTTAAGTTTTGTATTTCTTCTGATAATCTACTACCACTCTTAGTTTGCCTTTATCAGTGGTTATAGGGTATACATCTTAATGGCAGAGCTGTATCTCAAACTTCTCTAGATTAGACTGGTTACATACATACATTTCCCACTTCCAGTGCACTTTATTTCAGAAAGCTGTGTGGTTTTTAAATAGGCCAACACAAACTGAAGAAGTTCATTATTGATCTAATGTTGAGCTGGTGAAGTGAAAGGTGTATTGAGGCATGAGGTACTCTTAGCATAAACTCTATAGAGCAGACTTCTTTGAAGAGCTGAGCACCACAGCAGCAGGATACACTGAAGTGTGAGGAAATTAGCAGAAAAATCTATGCACATCTCCTCCACACGCTTTGGAAACACCAGTTCAAATTAATTTGTGGGAACATTAAAGTCTTCCATGTCATCCTGAGGAAAAAAAAAAAAAACCAACTTTCAGATTTACAATTCAGACTCTTGGTATAAGCTACAAATTCTTCAATTTAAAGCTAACTTCACAACGTCAATGTTTTAATAAAGAGATATGTAACCATGGACATGTTATGTCGCTGTTGAACAACAGAACTTCACTGAGGGTTTTGGGCTACTGTCTTTTTTTTACCAAGAAGATATACCACAGGTCCAAACTCTGTAAAAACAGGCAGGAGAAGTGATTTTTGTGGAACTACTAGCACACTGTTGGAGAAGGGCTTCAGCAGGACTGAGTACTGAGTGAAAATTGGAGCAAAGATTTTTACCACAAGGCTGCTTCAAAAAAAAGTGACAGAGGCAAGTCCCTTTCTTTTACAATACTGGTAAACATAAGTTATTAACCTTGAATTGTATTTATAAAAGTTAAAAATTACTTAACTCGCATCTAGTTGCAAAATTATTTTAAGTAGGAGTATTCTGTGAGGATGTTAAGAGAGACTTAATAATTAGGTGATCTCATTAACACCACACAAAGATTTGCAAACCTTTTCATACCACAGTTGAAAGCATCAGCAGATTGCCTCTTGAGACAGCAAAGAACATTGCTGCTTTTCTTCAGAAAGCATAAGCAGGTTCAGTATCTTTTTAAAGCATTCACCAAATGTCACAAGGAGTGCATGACATTATTTGGCAGAACAGTTCTACAGAATGAGACCAACTTTTAGGTATTCTTTGGAACTGTACTGTTTAAACTCATCCTCAGAGTACAAACATGTCACCAATAGAGTTAATGACCACAATTTTTTCCTTGACTTAGCAAGATCCATTGACTGAACAGAACCATTGAGAATACCATGTTTGCTACATCCATTGTCTACAATGTCGACGTGCAATATGATAGTCAACTCGTAGGAAGCTCAATCTAAGCAGGTAGTACATCCTATGGAAGTTGGTTCTTGTCATACAAGTAGATTTACCAGTGAAACTTCTACCATCAAATTCACATAAAACCAGCAGTTAACACAGAAGCCTTTCACCAGTATCATGCAGCTTTAATTTTCAAGAAGCTTTCTGGTGATTTTCTTGAACCACTGCCCTCCTTCCCACTCTCCAGCTTATTTCTTAATAGGAGGGGTTTCTTCAGGTCCTCACAGCATCTATTTAAACCACTTATAATTGTAGGCAATTTCACTGATCACAATAGGGACCTAAAAAGCCAAATTAAGCCATATGTAAACAAGTATGGTTGAAAAAAAGTTAAGTTAGTTCAGCCTGGTGGGATAAATAATATATCTGGAAGGCAATTTATTGTCTTTTCAGTAAAACGATGAGGTCCTGTAAAACAGCTTCTCAAATGCAGGACAAGACGGTCATATGGGGTCTAAACATTTTATAGGTTAAATATGTAATGTTTACACTAGAAATCTGGACTATACTGCCACTCATGGTAGGTCAATAGCTTCTTTCAGAAGTCTGTGTGTAACAGCAGAATGGGAGAAGACAAAGTTTGTCAGTGCTCTCAGCTCTCACTGAACTGAAGGCAACAGTGAAAAGAGCATCACAAATCACCATTCACCTCATGTCTTCAAACATGTCTTCTGAGCTTTAATTCACAGAAAGATGACATGATAAGAAACTGGGATGTGGAGTCAAAAAAAAATCCAACAAAAAAAACACTACACACACCACAAAACAAAACCCCCAAATGAACAAACAAAAAAGGAGAAAACAAGCAAACAGAAACAAAAAAGCAAACAACACACAACCAACAACAAAACAAATAAAAACAACAACAAAAACCCCAAAACACAAAGCCAAAACACCATACCACCAAGTCCCGAAAGATCAACAACTTATAGTAAACAAAGGGGTGGTGGTTGAGTCAGGTACTTGCTTGTGGTATTATGCAAGGGACCACTACAGAATTCTAACTACTAAGAAGCTCAAGTTCCTTTTTGAGTTGATGAGAAGCCTGAAATATTCAGGCACCTGAAACTCCTATCTTTGATTAGTACACTCATAAATGTTCAGAGGGGGAGATACTGTTAAACAGTCATTATAAGCTCCCAATCTCAAAACTGCCAAACCTTTGGGAAGTCCTATCTGCCCTAAGCTATGTTAGTCACCAAAGAGTAATTTCCAGCAGAAGCTTCAAATTACTCAAGAAAAAAATGGTTAAGACCTTTCCCTTGAAACATTTTCTTTTCCAAAGGCAGAATAAAAGGTTGAGGGTAAATCACTACAGCAGCTCTGTATCACATGAGGACTTTCTCCATGTAATAGAAATAAAATGTTAGTTATAAAGAAGATTTGCAGTCTACCTTTGGGAACAGAGGGAAAACTTCATGCAGTTGACACATTTAGTCTGCACACACATATCAGTTAATACTATATTAAGAAAGCACTAACATTTAATTAGTTTTAAATAAGGTCATTCACGTGCAAAAGCAAACATGGCAGGTACAAATCAAGCATATGTTCCATACCTAAATTTCAAAAATCTATGTTTGGAGTCCCATGCACACATACAGACAACATCAGAAGCAGAAAATCCAGCCATAAGGAGGCATAAATCTGTAAGGAGCAGGTTAATTAGAAATGTAAGAGTGATAAAAAGCAGATCACACACAATTAGTAGATGAAGGAAAAAGAGGACTGAAGTGTTCAACTGGAAAAAGAACAAATTGAAGTGAAGACAATTTAAATAATAAAAGAATGAAGAGCAACTACAGAGACATAACCTACAGGACAGCAAGAGGAGGGAAAACAACAACCACCTACAGAAGAATACTTCTGCTACAATCATGGAAAGAAATTAGAGAACTTTATTTATGCCAGAATTCTCTAAGACAAGACATATCAGCTGAGCTGTCTAAAAGAAGAGCATGCGTTGTTAAAGAATTCTACGGAAGCAAATATTGATATGAGAGGGTATAAAACGTTCTGATTTTAATATGGAACAAGAAAAGGACAAGCGATAATAGTAAAAAAATATATCTAGGAATATAATAAAATGAAACAAACCAGATTGTGAAGTAAAAGAAAAAAATGACAATACAGCCAATGACAAATTAAGTAGAGAAGGAATAAGGAATTATCAGTCTGATCAGCAATAATACTGAGTCCTAAGACATGGTCAAAGACAAGTCAGGTGGTTAATAGAAGAAGCAACTTAGAGGATGCACAGTACTTGGATAGGTATATTCATCCGAACTAAGCAAAGAAAGGTGCACAAAATGCAAGTCTCTGCTTGTTATAAAGCCTTCACACAGTAACGGGAAGCAATAATTCCATGCTATGAATGTATTTAGGACAGTTCTTCAAACAGCTCAACACATAAACTACATGGATGAAGTTTTCCTCTAGTGTACAAAAGGGGTGAGAAAACCTATGCCAGCCTTTTTTGACATCTCTCAGGTACAGCCAAGTAAAGAGGTACTAATTGTACCCCCATGAAACATCAATCCTGAAAAACAAATTTTAAAAAAACAAATCAAGTTTTCTGAAGACAAGCTTTATCATCTCAGAGAATTTTTTTTTTTTTTAATTTAAATTAACATCAGATCACAGATAGTCACAGATTGTGCTCCTACAAAAAATCTTGCAGAAAAGTCTTCAGGCCAAGTCCATTCAAATAAGATCAGCATTCTAATTGTTGTTTTTATTTATTTACCTTATTTTTCCTTCCTCCCTATATTTTCTTTCCAGAAGCTTCTTCATTTACCATCGTTCATTGGATGAACAGGTCATCATCAACAATTCACACAGTTCAAATGACTATTTCTTAATGGGCCCCAAAAGTAGCTGCTTACATTTATGATATATATTCCAGTTCCAAAAGAATAGCACAACTTCCGTGGAAGTTCTCCACACAATGCAAACTTTTCTCTCCTTTCCATACCCACAACACTCTTCTCATTCTTGCCACGATCTGCCTTACTGAACCTAACTCCAGGCAGGTTTGCGTCAGGTTTCCTCCTATGCATTAATTATATAATCAAAAAGTCAAATCCTCTCTAGGCTTTGTGCTACACCTAAACACTGGTCCTGGCATGAGACCTTACAAAACCACTTAAGTAACATACCTGTTTCCCCATAACATTCTAACCTTGTGACAGACACAGCTGTGATTTATAAGAAACAATTCTAGCTGCCTTTTTTTTTTTTTAAGGAAGATTTTGCACTCCACTCCTTGTGGCTTCTTAACCTCAGTGTAAAGTTCATTCCTACATCTTTCTTCAACTCATCACCTTCCAGTGTGAATGGACACACCTATGTTCACTGAAGAAGAGAGATTATGAAATTGTAATCCTGCTTTTGACAGAGTTTATCTGAGTTTAGTTTTCACTCCACACAGAACAGTTGAATGTTCAAAATTTCTAACCCTGACAGTAAACTCACAACTGACCTACATCTCTCCCAGGGGATGAAAGTTTTAAAGGCATTTTTATTCTCCATTGCGGGACTCAAAAATGGTTAAAGGAGGTAGAAAATGTTTAAGTGTAGTTAACACCAACTTTGTAATCTTTATTATCAAAGAGTGATATGTCAATTCTGAGCAGTTCAGAGCAAGACACAAACAGTGAATCTGGCAAGAAGCAAGTACCACCAATGTCTGCTGCAGCACACAGTGTAGATATTCCCTCTATGCTTTTGAAGACACAAAAAATGGGAAAATCCAGTCTAAAACTAGAAGGTGTGCACTGGTAATGAACACAAAAGAATTTAGAAAGACAGATGCAGAGAGGGCAAACAATATGAGCCCAGAAAATGGAGGAAAGCTGAAAAGAATACTAATTTGTGACTGTTGTAGTGTCTTCAGTGGAACAAAGACATGAGCTGACTAAAATGACGGAAGACTTTTTCAGTCTCATCAGGGAAAAGGGGAGATGAGCTTCTCTTAAAACAGAGAAGCACTAGAGCTTCAGGACTGACCAGCTCCAGAGATCAAAAAAAAATTTAATCTATCAGCACCCCCAATACATCTAGCATACAATAATATTTTCAACAACAATTAATTTAATAAGAGATAGGACAGCTCCCCATTTTGGTCACTTTGGGATTATCAGAAATTTTATCTAAGGGATTGATTATAAAAATGCCATTCCAAGAAGTAGAGAGCATTGGTTGAAAAAAAAAAAATAAATCTTTCCCTATTGCAGAACTCAGGATGCACATCAGTTTCAGTTCTGGGGTTGCTGATGAAACATTTGACTCTGCTACTCCAGAGATTCGCTGTGTTAAATATATCAAGGAAATCGTGCCTTTGATTAGTAGTCATTCAAAAAAAGGTCCTCATTGTCTCTCTGCTAATATATTCTTGCATCTCTCTCTGCAGAACACTCTGCTTTGTCTCAAGATTTCTTATGCTTGTTTTGCAACAGTTGAAGAAATAAAGAAAAAACCACAAAAAACAAAAACCCCACATAATGCAAAACTAAAACTACCCAGTACTATAGTGAAACAGAACACTTATATATGGTTGACTGTCAGTCATTTTTAAAACAGATGTTTACATGTAAACAATTTAATTACTTGCTGTATTATTTCTTGTGGTGCTGTGTGGTCACTCGCTCTATGTGAAAGAGAGAAATCAGAATATTAATAACTAGTATTTAATGGTAACATTATTTCAGTATATTTATATGGTATTCTGTACAATAGATTATTTTACCATAGTGAAAAAATTTCTGTGCAAGTATGCGTATACAGAACATTTAAAGGCAATGGAGGATTTGCTATCTGCACACAGTGTTAACATATTTTGTTAAAACTTTGAAGTACCATTATGTTAAGCAAAATGTATTCTGATGCAGAGATTAAAATGCATTTTCAATTGATTCACAGTTCCAATTAAATTGATGGGCAGAGACATAATGATATTACCCACAAAATTGTACCAGATACGATAATAGCAACAAACTGCATCTGTGCTGTAAAAAGTATAACAATAGTGCACTATCACTGGTTCTAATTATGTCCTATCCTTTAGAGAGTGGCAGGTGGCCAATGAAATGTGGATATAAAACCAGAATATAATCAGATGGAGGGAGATGAAGCTGTTATTGGCTTTTAGTTATGTAAATTAAGAATTTTACTCAACAAGTTATTTAGTCACCCTTATGAGTAGAAACATTCATTTGGAAGACTAATTATACCATACTTACTATGATTAGAACACCCAATTGTACTTCATGCTATTTGCAATAGAAACATCTTGAATTATATTAAGTTAGTGGTGAGAATGAATTTTGTTTATTTCTTTTACAGGAAATCTCCAAAGAAAACCTAGTATAGATGAAAGCAATTGGCATAGTGGTGAACCCATAGGAAATGCTCTCTCCTCTAAATTGGTTCGCTATTGCTCTGCTTTTCAGACCTGTTTTGGGTCAATATCTTGCACATAGATGTACTCAACTACTAGAAACAGTCTTTCAGATGAAGCACAAACAGAGGTCCTGACCACTTGAAGTCTCTTGAGATGGCACAGTGCATTTGAAAGGATAGCAGTGTTAGCTTGTATCCTACCAGGATTCCTTAGCTGCTGGACTAAGCAAGTAGCAGACCTATTTCTTTCACAAATATTAGACTGAAGTATAAAATAAACTGTGACTTGTACTGTGCCCATGACCATATCACACCTACTTCATACAAACATGGTCATTTCCTACCACAAATACCCACTGAAAGGACAATTTTCACTTGGGTTTTGCTGAAGGGGAAAAAGCCCTCATTATGCTAATTTCTAAAACGCTCTGTTACTTAAAAACATGAGTCAGTCAAACAAGAATAACAGCATTTTATGGTTTGTTTAATGGATTGCTATGTCATGAACTGCAACTTACACAGGTGTGTAGCCTACAAACAATACACACAACAAGAATAATTCACTAAGATATTTGTGTAGATTTTGTACGACAAAACCCAAAAAGTATTGTGTTAGCTCGTGTTCATTCCAAAGTGGAAGGAATTAGACTTCTGACATAACTGTCTCTGACACAGAACATTGTGGGAGAGAGCTAAGGGGCTGTAGATAAGAAAAACAAGGGACCAAGCAGGGGGGTTTATGCCCCAAAGACATAGCAGAGTCTATTAAAGTTCACTGTACAAGTTTCCTTTGATTTTGTAAACAATGCACTAAAATACTGTAGGTTGTAACATATGAAAAATGGAGAGAGTTTGTTACTACTCATTGCCTTCACTACTGCAGGTAAAATTATCCTTCTTCACAGTCCCGCTGATATACACAAATCTAAAAAAGGAAACATTACTTTTTTTCCCTTTAGGATTCTATACCATTATATGGTGCAATAATAACCATAACTACTTTTTTTTCTTTTTACTTTGTTAGTCTTTGTCGTCTTATCAAAATTCTATCTTTTGTAAATGACAAAAGATCACAGGATTTTTAAGTCCTCTACTCTACCTCTTACTTGTTTACAGTGAAAAAAAAAACCTGCTTCAGAGCCACACCACTTTTGACATTCTCTTCACTGGGGAAACATTCCCACCTGATCACTCTGAGTTGTGACTATGTTCGATATAAAGTGCCACAGGGTGCCTTTAATCCCACGGCCGCAGCAGCTATTACAGGACACCCTCAACGAATCAATGCCTGGCATCTAGTGCCTCCTTTTTCTGAGGAAAAAGACAAACAACATGATCCTGTGGGAGTCCTTGTTGCTTTTGTGGTGTTCATCAGACATAGGCTTTGGGCCCAGATGAGCCTTGAGTAGGAGTCCTTCAGATGCAGGGCATATCAAAATTTTGCACCCATGGTTGGTTTCGTTAGGCCCCTGACTCTGTCATCCTCCTATAAAATTTCAGGACCCCCTACCTGCAGCAGCCCCATGTCTCCTGACTCCTACAACACAGGCCTCCCTCTCAGCCACAGTCCTCCTTGTATCCCACTACCTTGTCATTCTGTGCAGCTGACATGGTAGCAGGGACTAAATACAGGATGAAAACCAGGTGGGTAGTTTTTTCTTGGTTAGACACCATGCAGAAGAGCACTCTCAGAGCCCCACAGGAATAGCTTTAGAAAGCTTAACACTTGCAGTCAACAGACCAATGGTATATGTCATACCTCCTATGAATCCAATGCCCTAATACCACAAGAAGCCTCAAACATATCCTTCCTTTCCCCCCATGAAATCACTTAAAGAAAAACATTGCACTCACCAGGATGTCAGTGTAGGATATGTCCACAGGAAGCTTCCAGGATCAGGTAGGAAAGGGAACAGACCAGAAGACTGTCTCTGGGTGTATCTACATAGGGTTCTTTTGCCAAGTCCCAGCATAGAGACCTTAGAAAGGCACCAGCACATGAAGTCTCCTCTAAACTGTCTGTTAGGCTTCCTTAACAGTGTCCAGCAGAATGGTGCTGGGATCCAGGGTGCCCAAGCGTCTGGTGGACTTGGTGGTACATTTCAATCTAAAGAGCTGTTATAGACCTCTATAACAAGGCACACCTACTGGTTCCCACACAAAGAACAGTTGTCACAAGTCTCCAGAAGCATGGCTTTCGCCTTCTTGAGCTCCTAGAGTTGCTTGTCAATCTTCTTCCATGCAGTGGCAGTCATAAGATTAACTGCCTTCTGACTCTCCCACCAAGTCCTCTGCCTCAGGAGAAACTTTTTGTTCAAAATCTTTTTGCTAGTATCAGCAGGAGATACATCTGAAGACAAGACTGGCAACATGGCTACAATACAAGCCCAAGACCTATCCAGAAAGCAGAAACAGCCACCCCTACACTGTAACTTAGGCCAGTACTGCTGGCTGAGCTTAAATAGGGGTCGTGGACTCAGGTGCAGAGGTAGGTGGATGTCCCAGGTGAGGATGATCAGATCCATTAAGATCAGTTAGTACCCTCAGGGCACTGACAAACATAGGCTTAGCTTCAAAACCATACTACTGCTTTTTAAAAACCTGTTAATGCAACTACAGCCACTACGGATAACAGGGAAGAGAGCTTTGTATAAAGGTAGGGCGAAACAATGTAGTCACAAGCTGCCTTGTAGCTCTAGCAAAAAAATCTTTTAACCTTAATCTATTACTTTTTTTTTTTAGTTTCACATAAAAGTGAATAACTCACAAAAATCTTTTCTGAATCATTTTAATAATAACCCCATCAGACACAACAAGCACAATGCTTACCTATTGAACTCACGTTTTACCTACAAACAGCAACTTTAGGGGGAACAGGCTAAAATGGAATCTCAGAGATTTTCCAGCTCGGTGGCACAAGGCGTGCATGAAAGCTGCATCCCTGAACTTACATGTTGCTTCTCACAGTAACAACAGGTCAGATGCTCATTAAGACTCCTTTTTTGTCTCTTGAAACAACAGAAAACCATTTTGAAGCTGCCTAAAAATCATGCCCTTTTCAAATCAAATACACAAAGAACACAAACAAACTGACATATTGTCTTTGCTATTCAATTTTTCCTTGGCAATCTGAATTTTTTTACATAACGAAGTATAAAATCAGAAGCCAGCCTAATAAACTATTTGATTTTTCAAATGAGAAGTTGTTATTCAAATTATTAGAACTGAGTCAAACTAAGATTTTGGTTTGGAACTCCCAAAATCTATGGGAAAGGCCAGATTCAGATCTCATATTTCGAGGAGGTCCCTAAGTCTTGAGTAGGAGAGAGAAAATAACCTAATATTATCACATCTAAACATTGGCATGTTTATATTCAAATCAAGGCCAAAATGTTGCAGTCCAGGTTATAGTCTAATGATCATTCAGCAAGATTTTACTGGGATCTACAAAATCTTAGGGACATTTTTTGTAGCCACAGGATAACATAGTCTTTATCTGAAGTATCAACTACTTGAAACACTATTCTGGCTCTCTCCCTTTCACATTAGTACAATGGGTATTTTGCTGACACCAAAAGGTGGAAATAAGAATGGTAACATGTGTCCCTGTGCAAGCAGAGAACACTAAAATGATTTGTGACCTGCTTCTTGTTTATGTATTTGTTTGAATCTGCGTGCATGGTTTTATTTGACTGGTAGACAAAAGATAAGAAAAAAAGAATAAGCATTCAGTAGGTCAACTATTGATATAAGAGTCTGAGCAAGCAACTGCAAAATTCACTACGGTAATTTATCCACATGGGTCAATGGCTATTGACTGCCTGAAAATAAAGGTCGATCGCAGTGATAGATTTCAATGCCATAGCTATGAACATATATTAATAAACATAGCACAGAAGTGATTTTTGACTCCGGTGGAAAGGACAGATAATCAATATCCTTGTGTCCTTGCCCAGGCTGAACTTTGTACTTGGATTATGGTAATTAAAGACTAAATAAAGTGCTGATGTTTTCACATAATTAAGAGAGGGATGAAAATAATAAACTGCTAAGTGGCTTTTGTTGGTTATTTTTTACTGAAATGAGCAAAACAAAACATTTAAGCCATCTGAGAAAAGCAATACTTTTTGCATGCACCCTCCTGGTCCCAGTTAATATGTCTATTATATGCTTGCCACAAGAACAGATTCAGCACTTTACACTGCCAACAAACATGGACGAGTGGTTTGGACAGTTTTCCATACAAGTGCCCAGAAGGTCTGCATGGCTAGTTTGTTAGTTTTTGGGGTTTTTTTTCAGATAGGTGGCCAAGCCATAAAGGTCCACTCAGCCCTGGGTGTTTCATCCTGGCTGAGCATAGTTTTCTCAGACATTTGATGCTGCCCTTTGGGTATAAGCAAAAGCACAGATTCCTGGTAGCTTGACTCTACCTGAAAGCTGTAATTCCTCTTCCCTTTGTTTGCATCCCCTCCCTCCCTGCCTGGCACTTAGACATGTACAGCTGAGCTGGGTGAGAGAGCTAATCCATCTGAAAACTAAGCACTTGATTTGGTAGGAGTAGGGTGCAGATGGACCAGGTTCCCTCTCCCCACGTACTCTTGAAGACATCAGGAGGCTAGGAATAGAACCATGAAACTGAGGCAGGGCGCAGCAGCCTGACCTTAAGCAACCATAAACTGTACTGCATGAACCTTGAGATGCAAATTGCAAAGGAGTGAGGCTAAATATGCATCTTATTATGTGTAACCTGCGGTTCTGTGAAAAGATTGAGTTTCAATCGCTCGGTGCAATGACTGGCACAACAAGTATTAAGCCGTTTGACTGTTCTATCTGGTCATTGCATGAAATGCCTACATTATTCAGGTATTTCATGAAATACCTGGCATTAATATCACAGCCATACTGTGAAACCAGTCACTGAGTGAAATGACTAAAATTTCCATTCATTTAGAGAATAGATGCATTGTAAAAATAAGTGTTAATTTTCTGAAATCACATGTTGAACTGTGTGTGTCCAAGAGTGAGTATAAAAGACTACACGGTGTTATAAATATGTACAGTAGAAATAGTTTTACTTCTCTTTTTGAGTTAGCAGTGCCAAATAATCATGAACTAGGTATTTTACATATTATCTACCTGTTATTTTTTCCTATTATAAATAAAAACTTCTACTAATTTTCAAACTACTTAGGTTCTTAGGTTTATATCAGAACAGTAACATAGTTATTTCTGTTTTTAAATATTTAAAATTACCTTGCATGTAGAATAAGCAGTTTGATTACATATAAATATCTGAACTGCAGACTCCTAGATGATCCCAGATGAACCTGGTTTTCAAAACTGTAATCTCAGTTCTACATCTACACATGAAAGCACACAGAAAATGGCAGGTGCTATTAAATTTTTGTCTCACTTCAAATCAGCTGTTAGAAATGTGGATGCACTTGGATAAGCCTGCATCTAGGTGGTAGCCACACGGCATTTGACAATAACCAAGCAGTTAATGTGCTCAAACCACTAGTCATTACACAGACCAAGGCTATTTTACACTTGCATTGTGTCCCCTCTTGGTTTTATTCACTTATTCTTTCACTATACAAAAGTTGGCATCTTTTTCTGAGGCACAACAACAATGCTTATAATAAAGAAAATAGCTGTGTAAAAAGTACTGCCAGAGACATGTAAATAATAGGAACCATGAAACAGATCTGAACCAAATCTGTTAACTATTTATCTTTAATCTTTTTCTTCCCCTCACAACACTCTCTTTTTAAGTTTTTAACTTCTTATTTCCCCCCCTGAATTGAACCACAGCACCAGGTTAATTGGCCTCCTGCTAGCCCTATCAGTAAAAGAATTTTGACTTGGTTTCTGAAACTTAAAGCAATTATTAGCAACTTATCATGGATACTCCTTTCCTTTCAAAACAGATTTAGTTTTACTAAATCATAAACCTGGATACTATCACTTAAGTTGAATGTAACAGGTCAAAATATTTTCCTGCTTTAATTTGCCTGTGTTATATTTAGCTGAATTTGACCCGTAAGCTCAGGTTAAAATTAAAAATTTGGATTTTCTAAACATTTTTCAATCTTCTTTTTCATTGGAACCACAGGTCAAATTTATTAGTGCTTACTTTGTTTCTGAAGGGAACACAGCAGTCTCAAAAGACTTTAGCCTGCACAAGCAGTGATTTCTATTTTCAAATGAGCGTTTTAATCCTTGCCACTTTGTAACTATTTCCCCTAAAGCAGTAAGATGACTGAGGTTTTGCAAACACCTACATTGCATATATGCTGTAATACCCTTAGCTTCTTTGCATTAACCTGTAGTGTTAGTTTTAAGTCTGTGCTTAGAAACTTAAATTCTGAACTATTTCTCTTTACAGTTACCTGAATTAAAAATTCAAAGTTTTTTTAAGGTGATCTTTAGTATTTGCTGTTTCTTACTCCTGTTAAGTGATTGTATATATTTTAAGCGACACGTTAAAACCTGAGTACAACACAGAATTATCTATATGCATGCAAAGTATTTCCATCAAGTGGACTGGTAGCCTTCACAATAGCTAAAGATGTTGAAACATAATAGATTTCTTGGTTTTCTGACCAGTTTTCCCACCCACTTGCTCAAGAAAAGGAGATTTCTTATCAGCTAAACCACTTACATCTCCCACTTTGCCATCCATCTGCTGAATGGGAAGAGAGTTCAAATCAATGGAACCATTTAATTTCATTATAAAGGAAGTTTTTTAGATGTCTTAACAATCTTTTTCCCTCCCTTCCCTCTTCTGCCTCTTCACATATCTTTCCCACATTTCCTTTCGAAGGTGTCAAAATACCAGTTGAGACCTTTCAAGTATTTTCTTATTTAAATACCCAAGCTAGCTTTGAGCTGTAATACCAATCAGTGGGTTGCATTGCCTTCCTGGCAATCACTGTAAGCTGGTACATCTATTTAGTTTAGATAAATTTATGTGCAGCCTTAAATGCTGTACAGTGATTACACAGTATAAAATCTAATTAAAGCAAAATTCTACTGACTTATCCCAGTGGTAGACTTTCCATCAGACAATACTCAGGTGTCACATTGGTGTTAAGAAGGTCAGTTGCAATAGAAAGACTGGCTATTGATCTGCCAGTCATTTAGAGCAGGCGCATGACTGCTGAGCACTCTGGAACCCTCCTGGCCCACATACATGGCGCTCTTTCCTATGGAGGTGATGTTTTGGAGAGCACCCAGCTCTCATTTAGGTGTGGGGTCAGATCCCAGCTAGGGCACATAGCCAGGGTCTTGAGTACCTCAGTTTAGAAGAAAATTACCTTTGTGTACTCTTTGTAAATCAAGTATTAAAAGTTGCAGAGGTTTATGTATACTTTAAATGTAAAAGTACCTTCCTCTCTAAAATAACTTGACTTTTTTAAAGCTAATTAAGCTCAATTATGTAATAGATTATTTTACTCTTCTTAGTATCTGGAGCCCATCTTTCTCTTCAAAACTACATGGTCTCCTAACTGATTATAGTTGGGTGATTCTACCTACAGGTCCTTCAGAATGACTCCAAACCAAACAATGTTACCTTAACTCTCATTGTTAAATTCACCCCAATGGTAATCCAAGACATTTCAAGTGGCATATGTAGACACTCTGGAGGCTGCAACTGTACACTTACTGTTCTCTTTATCATTAAAACCTTCCAACTGTATAATACTGAGTACTTTTATTTTCACAAGGCAAAACGGAGGTTCACTTCCACTGGTTTTGTTTGGTAGACTGACTGTGAATTCATAGAATCACAGAACAGAATTATAGAATCATTTAGGTTAGAAAAGACCTCTGAGATCGTAAAATCCAACTGTTAACCTAACACTGTCAAGTTCACCACTAAACCGTGTCCCTAAGCACCACATGTGCATGTCCTTTAAACACCTCCAAGGGTGGTGACTCAATCACTTCCCTGGACAGCCTGTTCCAATGCCTGACAACCTTGTCAGTGAAGAAACTTGTCTTAATATCCAATCTAAACCTCCCCTGGTGCAACTTGAGGTCATTTCTTCTCATCCTACCGCTTGTTACTTGGGAGAAGAGACCAACACCCACCTTGCTACAACTTCCTTTCAGGTAGTTGTAGACAGCAATGACATCTACCATCAGCCTCCTTTTTTCAAGTCTAAACAACCCCAGTTCCATCAGTTGCTCCTTATCAGACGTTTTCTCTAGACCCCTCACCAGTTTCATTGCCCTTCTTTGGACATGCTCCAACACCTCAATGTCTTTCCCGCAGGAAGCGATTCAAGTTAGCATCCCTAAACACTGCAGTTTTCATAATATCTTAATTAATTTCCACAATAACAGGTGGATTAAAATTTACTGAGGGTTGTTACAACCTATTTCTTGACATTTCCCTCAAGATGAAGTGGTGTACATTCACAGCTGTATTTCAGTGCATAGATGCTGTCTCAGACATTAGGGAAAAACTGTGATGTTTGTAGCACGCTCCTATCAGCACTTCTCTGCAAGGAAGCTTCAGGACTGAGGCTGGGGTTGAATGGGTTGTTTTGATGGTGGAAACCTGCTCCATGCTTACCTGGCAAACCTCTTCACTCTGCTTTAATAGATTACTTCCTTTGAGTTTCTTGTCAGACTTTCTGAGTAGTCATGCCAAGGCAATACCCAAGGTCTGGAACAAGAGCTCAGCCTCTCTTAGGTGTCAGGTAGGCAGATGACCTGGGAGCAGGGCCCACTCCCTTGGGCTGGGCAGCCAGGGGCATATCACTTCCCACGTGTCTTTGGCTAGAGGAGACAGTTCTCATCAGGTTTCAAGCTGGCTTTTTTTTTTCCTTAATGCCTTCACTCAACTACGTTATGTTTATGCATTTCATTTTGTGCTTACCGTATTTTACGTAAGTGCTGAAATTAATGATTTAATGCTGTCCAGCTATTAATTCATCCAAATAGTGTATTTCTTTAATGCCTCCCAAATAGTTAGAAGCATTAACACCAATATTGGTGTTTATCTGAGGAAGGAACAAGGCAGTTATCACCTGTACACGTAAGTTAAAGGGGAAAAATGTATCTCAATGCTTTAGACTAAGAGAGGTTTTGCTTCAGTAAAGACAGTGTTGTTCTTCCCCAAAACAGCAGGCATGGCTGACTGCCAAGTGCAGAAAGTCACACGGTTGTTTCCTCACTCCTGTTTTTGGAGGAAAACCTGCCCCCATAAGAATTCAAGGAGTAAGATTTTTATTGAGCCTTAGGTTAGGCAAGGTGGGGAAGTGCCTCAGTCTCCCCCTTCAGTGCTGGATAACTCCACTGGGCACAGCAGGACCACATTATCTCCAAAGGCATTCTCTGAGAAGATAAATTATGAATCTAAAAAGAGGATGCAACAATCAGCTGGGTATTCTTAACTCAATGCAAACCATTCACAGTGCCTTTTCATATAAAATGTTTGCTCAATCCTTTCCAGTAGTGGCTCAACTGCCCGATGTTCATTTAATCACAACAGTTGTTAAAATTCACTTCCCTTCTTGCCAGCTGCTCTCTATATCTGTGTCCAGGGACTTCCACATTTATCAAGTACTAGTATGTCTCTATAGAGTAGACACACACTGTAAATTAAAAGGTATCACCCATCAGCCTGCCAGCCAAACAAACAAAGCCTGACATACAAGTCCAGGTATTCAGCAGAGCAGGGTACTCTGAAGGTGTTGCACAACCCATTCAGAGAGGTGCCAGAAATAACTGTGTTTTTAAAGGCTCCACGGGCATCAAAAATACAGGGGAATCTTAAACTGATTTATGGTATTAACTAAGTAGAGCTAGTCACATATTTGCTGCCAAAACCTTTTTAATGGAGTTGGTAGAACTGGTGATGTGAAAAGATGACTGTTAATGAGTGTCTAGATTGTGTTTGTGTGTCCCAGTATTTCAGTTTCAAGAGCAAATATTTTATTTTTCTATGGCTTCTTGTCTGAAAGGAAATATTTTATTTTCCTGTGACTTCTTGTCTGGACATTTCAGCACATTAATAAGGGAAAAAGTGCAATATAAAAATATTTCAAAATCAGAACAGTTTGATTCAACCTTTTTTAAAATTTTTTAAAAATTTTTATTAGCAGTGTAGAAACACTACTTACAAATTCTTAATCCTCGAAACACTGCCCAGGAAGGAAAAATAGCTCCTTAGCCACCAATAAGTCACATTATTAGACACCAATAAGTCATGTTATTAGGTGAAATGAAACCACATGAAGGATGTCAAAAACCTGTCAAGAACGAAGATTCTCCTTAGTTGCCCTGTTGTGTTACCCTGTTGTTTTGATGGTGAAGTTTTTTTGTACTCTGCCTTTTTGTACTCGTTTTTGCTCAAGTGTTTGGTCTTTCTTCTTTCCCCTCTTTTGCTATCCTTGTTCTCCTTAGCCTTTTTGCTCCACCATTTCCACCATGTGGAACACGAATGACCCTCCCAAGGGCTTGTGTGTCAGTGGGCTCAGTAGGATGGATGGAAATGTGTCCTCACCTTCCTGAAGGAGGGCCAAGAGGCAGGAACAAGGAGGCAGGAGCATTAACATATCTTTCTCTTGAGGGAGAGATGGGGTGGAGGATGACAGAGTAAAGCTGGTAGGAAACCCCTACCAGGTTCTGATTCCACTCTTGATGACTTCACAGAATTAGAGAAAAACCCAACAGGAGGCCAGACCTCCTTCCCTCATAACTGTACCAGAGCTCAAGGAGATTTTTTCTGGGCAAGATACAGACTAATGTTTATTTCCTTAAGATAAGGACTACAGCTAGAAAAGGAGATGCAGAAAAAGGATGGGGCATTTCCCACACCAAGGATGCAGGAATTTTTTTGTCCTTTTTTTACTGGCATTTTGTACAGCAAAAGAGAATGTCGTAAATTTCCCAACCTATTCTCAAACTGTCCTCATAGGTACACTGGTGGAAACTAGTCCTGTGTTCTAAGATAATGAAGTCTAAAAGTAAGTCTCTTAGGAGCTCCAGTTTTACTTCTTAGTGACTTTATTTTTCTGTAGATCAGTCCTTTTTCTGCTGCTGAGAAAGATACAGAAAATTAATTTATTTATTCTCAAGCCGTAAGATCTTCACTATTGAGGGATGGCTGCAGACAGACCCACAAAATACTCTTAGCATGCAGGACAGGCAATGTGCTATTTTCGCCTCATGCAATAACATCAGTACACAGCAACATCGCAAAGGGGTGAATCAATGCCAGCTCCTATTGACATGAGGTCTTTTGAGGCTACATGCCTCCCTTACATCTCAGCTTTTAGAGGATTAGATGTAATTTTTCTCTTCCTCTGTTAGAAACTTTCAGAAAAAGTCCCTTTTCTCACTTCTTTTCCAGGCTTCTTGCAGGCATTATTCACAGAACAACAGAGCAAACAATAAGAAAATAGTTAAGGTTTAAAAGCTTTAATGGGGAGAAAAAAAAAAAATAAAAAAAGGTGCTGTATAGAAAGCAATGCTAATATTTCGTTTTTGAAAATAAATTTTCCTCAAGAAATCTAGCATCAGCATTATGTACCTGCAAGGAGAAACTGGAGTCTCCAGACAGACAAAGACATGGGTATTCAAAAGCAGCGCCCCTCACGCTTTCTACAATCCCATAGCTAGTTATAGGACGTTTCTGGATTTAAAATTGCCGGGTTTTCTTCTACGTGCAGCCGGATGAAGACGCTTGTTACCGTGAAGTGCCTCTGCCACCATGTGGGATCTTGCAGGAAGTGCAGGAGGACTCTCTAACCAGCAACCAGCACTCCTGCCCCAGGCGTGTCCTTTTAAATAAACTGGCCAGCGTTGCAATCCTCTGCCAGCCCGGCTGCCTGTATGGAATCACCCTAAATGACACACGGTCAAAGAAGCTTAATCTCTTGAGTTTCATTTGAACGGATTAGAGGGAGGAAAAAAAAAAAAAAAAAGGCACCGCCAAATTCCCCAAACTCCTGAATTTGTGTATGCACAAACTCGATGCTTGATGGCAGTTGTAATTTGGAGCTCTGTATTTGTCAAAGACACTCCCTTCATAAATCACTCTTGACTAATGAACAGCAAGGAGAGTGTTTTTCCAATAAAATACACACAACTTTAAATGGCAAAGGAGGAACTGTCAGCAGACACTGCCCAAAGGCATTAATTAAAAGACGTTTAGCTGCTGGGAAACTGTTTGTGTTTTGATGCAGACAGCTGCAGGCAGTCCCAGGTCCACTAACACACATTTTTAAACCATTGAAGGACTAGATGTAGTTAGAGTTAGAGAAATAAAATGCAGGCACTAATATATATATATATAGTTGGACTAGAATATTCATATAAAAAAGAAAATAGCATCTTGGTGGTAAGCTGTAAACCCTTTCAGCCACCCATTTCCTATACGCTCTTGTGGACATGCAACTTACCCAAGTGATGCTAAGACATAATTTTAAAAGAGAGACTTTGTCATGAATACCATTCAAAAATATTTAATTGCCCTGTGTTTATTTAAGCTATCAGCAAGGTTTATGCACCTATCACATATTCAGCAGTGGAACTAATTGGAAAAGAAGTGGGTGTGGACGGGAGAAGTATGCATTATACTATTACCATTGTTTACTTCTGCTCCTTTCTCTTTTTTCTCGTCTAGCTTATTCAAAATGCAGACCATTTTTATGCCTTAGAGAAAATCAAATAAGATCTCAAGTCCTTCAGAAAGACTAATGTAATTACCTAAAACATAGGCAAAACCAATAACCAGTACGTTAATTATTACTCCTAGTTCTTTATATTCCTATACGTATATATGCATGTATACAAATGTGTACATATATAAAGGAATATATACATTTATATACTTCTCCTTACACTCATGAGAAAGGGAAATTGTCTTCTAAGATCTTCTTATCTCCCTATGGGAAGAACTGTCATTGTAATATCTACTAATAGGACAGCAGTGGGTTCCCAGGAAGGCCAAGAGTTAAAGACTATTGACAGTATCGTCTGATACAGATGAAGTCTTCAGTTCCCAATCTGGTCCTGCAGAAGACAAGTGAGTTTGGAATGAAGGATATCATTACTGTTCTGAAGTTCTCCAACATCATCTGAGGGCAAACATTTTGATCCAGTTGTATCCAGACCTAGGGTAAATGAGGTCCTGTAAAATTTAAACTCATTATCATTGAAATAATAGGCTCACTTTCCCTGTATGAATTATGTATATTTTACAAAAGTTGAGAGGTGCATGAATATCACTACACTGTAGCTGTCATTATGTCTTACTTAACTTGGGTGACATTTTAATAATACTGTTAACCTTCTTCTGTGTCTGACTTCTTATGCAATAGCCCATCTTTATCTGGCTAACCTTTATGTCCTGACTTGGCATTTTCTGTGTAGCATTTGAGGATATCTGATTAGGTACATACAGATATAGAGACCATAATTAAAAATGAATCTAGAAAACTGACATTAAACTTGCTTCATCTTCCCATGCTGTAGTGAAAAAAAAGTCAGCTGTGGGGGTTAATGACTGTAAGAACCTTGCAGAGAAAACTGAACCCCTTGAAGGTTTGAGATCCTGTACATTCTCCAGTACGAGCTTAGGTTATCTAAGTCAGTGAGTGTCATGGGAAGTTAAGCTACAGGTCCTGCAGCAACTACAGCATTATGAGACCCTGGAGGCACAAGGCTCTCCTGTGCCTAGTGCACTGAGCTAGAGGCCAGGAGGATCCAGATTTTACTCATTGATCAAAGACTCATGCTTATTTTGCATCCAGGCCTTTTTACTACCGATTTTCTTCATGAGCCACACAGGACAAAGACAATCTCTCAGCCTGGGCTTGCACCAAGCTGGGTAAACTAAGTCAGGCTCAGTACCATGCCTAAATATGCTGATTCAAAACACTCAGAAGTGAGTTGTCTAGAGCGTGACAACCATCTGTCACCTCTTTTATCCTTGTTGTCTACAGCAGAGGCCGGAAGGGTCCTTAGGCCATCTCCAGATGAACACTTGCTTCTGTGGCCCAAGTTCCAGCTTCATGCAGAGTGTTGTCACTGCATTGTCCCTACTGAAACAGGGGCTGGGTCTGCCCATGCTATTTGGCACACAAGCCCTGGCCTCTTGGCTGCACATCTTCCAGACCCTGCTTTGTTGTGCTGGCACTGGTAGGCGCTGAGAGTGCTCACTCACAGCTCATGTTGCTAAAACAGCAGTGAGAGCCTGGCCCATGCTGAGAGAAAGAGCCTAAAGAGCTCCCCTTTGTCCCTCTTTTTTGGCAAAACACCAACGACAATCTTTGCTGTAGGCATGCTGTTCTCCACATTCCAGGGCAGAGCATGACCGCCATGCCAGGGACACCCCCAACCCTTTGCTCACCACAAACACACCCTGTGATCCCCCAGCCAGCCTCTGCAGGAGCATCATGAGGAGACGGTGGAGAGGGCAACGTCATGATAAACTCACAAGCATACAGTATACCATAGAATCTGCCGGTGGTTAGCCTCAATGTAATCCTGCCATTGCACTGCATTTTTTGAGACACGGACACCGATCTGTCTCTGATTCCCTTGTACACCAAAGGGACTGGGGTCACAAACAGGGAAGGGTTCTTCATCTCTCCTGCATTGTTCTGCAAAATAGATGGAGACATGATTCAAGATATCACAGATGATCTCTCAAATATGAGGTTTCTGGAAGAAATTAGGGGTGTCACAAACACCACTTTAATGGTCCAGTCATGCCCTGAATGAGGTGGGACGCTGGCAGAATTAGTGGTTAAATAGGGGCAGTAAAATGACATCTGCACATACAGAAATAGACTTGGGAGTTCAGAGCACTGCATCTTTACTTTTCAAGATAATTCCACTAGAATGAAATAAAGTAGAAGAGGTTTAGTGTTAGGGAATCTAATCACATTACTTTTTTTATAATTATTTAAACAACACATCTAAAATAAACTCAGTGAAAGTTAAACAAGCTCACTAACAACTTAATTTTCATTTAGTAATCAAAGGTCTGCCTGGAGATGTATGAAAAACACAAGAGAAAAGCTTGCTGCCTCCATTAATGTTTTATGTCAGAGTTATAATTTTATTCCAGAACTGTCTTGTTTCAGCCTCCGAGAGTAGTATTGTAACATCTTAGAGACTGCTGTGTAGAGCAGTTTAATTACTATCAGATGGTTAAATCAACAGTGTGAAAGCACTGAATTCTGCTATTGATGAACAAGCCAGTAAAATTAAACCACTCACTGGAAATTGTTCCTTAAATACTTCTGCAATACCAGTGATAATTGTATTCCTAGATTAAAATTCCAAGCAAGGCTCACTATCTATTTCTTTAAGATTTTTGGTTGGTTGGTTGGTTCTATTTTGACTACTAACAACAGGTTGGATTTTCAGAATTACTTCAGCAACTAGGATTCCTAACACCACATTGCCAGAAAGGCACCCAAGCTTCCAACACCTCCAAAAGTGGAAGTACCCAAAGCTGTTGCTTACTTTTGAAATCTGAGCTGAAATGTAGTTTTATGACCACTCTTGGTGTTTGAGCATAAAAGGGTCTCTATTGGCAGTTACAGGCAGAGCGAAGAAGGAATTTACTTTTTGTTTTACAACTGGCATTTAGGAGCTAATGAAATCTACTCGGTTGCTAATTCAAGCAATAATGTAGCAGTTTGCCAGCTTTTCTCACATCTTAATGATACACAGGAATAAAATCCTCTGTGATAATGACAGGGTTCATCGGATAGTTTTTTTGAATGGCTAATTTTGTCTTGTGTGTTTGAGGGTATGAAACACTGGTGACTAAAATTTTTCAGAAGTCTCAGACTTTGAGTATGGGGAGAGCTTAACAGTGCTAAAAAGCTTTTCAAGGATACAATACAAATGAACACCAAAACCAGAAAGAAAAAATGTCAGTTAAAAAAAATAAACCAAGACAAAAGGAAAAGTGGCTGGAAGCAGACACAAACAAACAAAAACCCTGCTTATTTCAATCCATTGCAAATCAGGAAAGACTGAAAGCTAGCAGACAGCCTGATATGCGGTAACAAAACAAAGGACAAAAACATTGACTTATAAACAGGTTTTAAATTAGAAAAATTTTGCTCATTTGTTTTAAACCAGAAATCAAGTATCTAGAAGAAATTTCTGGAATTTACAATCTTACCACTTTTTCTTTCCACAGACACTTTTTTTTTTTTTAAATAAATAAAGAAACTCATATACACTTCATACCTCCCTTCATATCAGCATTCCGAGGCTAAATTTTACTGTTTGCCAGCAGTTCCAGTGATCCTTGCAAATTGCACGGAACCAAATGCTGAGCATACACGTGTAAGACACGTGACCCCATTTCTCACATATTTCTGAGGAATCATGAATGTGTGTGTTGGAAGGTGACCGTTCTGACACCATCTTCATTGGCACCTCTTTTTCTCTGCCTGGTTTAGCAGCCTGCACATAGCATAACATACTCGTGTGCGCTGCAGCCTTCTGCCAATGTCCATAATCAGATGGTTATCAATCAGACAATTAAAGAGCCAAAGTAACAAGGTCACACTGACAGGATTTTAAATAATTTGGCTGTGGTCAGAAGAGAGTTATTCTTCTGCCTGGCCTCTGGACTAGTCACCTGTATAACTACCAAAATAATTTCTCTGCTTGAAGTCTGTTTTCTGCTGACCAAGGGCCTGACTTACCTCTATTATTTTGCTTTTTGCTTCTCCATTTCTCCTCTTGCTTTTCACTGTAGTTGTTTTAACTGCTAGCTGCTCTGGCCAACACAATCTCCTCAATTTCTGTTGGATTTACTGGATACTATTATAACTAAGATAATAGTCAGTAGCAACATCTCCCTGAGCAGACTGACTCTTGCAAGAGACTTCCCTCCATGGAAGTCCAGTTGCTTTCTGGCTTGGTTCTAGGTCTTTGTCTGGTTAAACGTAAGTGTGTTACAGACCTGAGCTGAGCTGGTCAGGAGCTAGATTTCCTTTCAGAAATTTTAAGAACCAAACCAGAAAGACCTGTGCTGTGCAGAGATACCCCAGGAGCGATAGTAACCCAACACCCATGGTACATGAGCAAGAGCATGGATACACTGCAGAACCAGATGATGTTCAAGCCCCTAAAGCTACTGCTCCAAGTGTGGTCTCCCCATCCTGCTCATGCAGCTCTGTTGTTTGCTATGGGGTTTGTGGGTGGCTCTCACTACCTCTCTTTTGTGTTGTTGAGCTGTGCACAGTAAAACAAACATCTTTCAGTACAGCAACCTCCTCCTGGACCATGAGGATGCCTCACAAGAGATCACCTTGTCAAAAGCATAAGTGAAATGAGAGGATCTTTCTTCATTCGGGCATGTTATGGGGAGCATAGGTCTGCCTTCCCTGAGGTCAAAGAGAGAGGCTCTGGGGTTTAACTGAGGCACAGACACATGTGTTAGATGGAAAAGGTGGGAAAGAAAGGACAGAAACTGGAGACAGAAAGGGATAGAAACAGTGGTAATGAGTGGCAGATGCAACTGCTGGAAGAGAAAGGAAGCTGGTTCCATCGTGACAGAGATGAAGCTGAGTCAAGATACAAGTGACATTTAAAGCCCATACAATTCCCTCTATGCAAGCTGTATTTAAAGCTGCCATAGGACTGTAAAGCCTCTTTTTTCCACTTTTACTGTTCACTACTGCAGTTTGAACAACTTCAGTGTGAGAGAGAGGCATAGCCTGAGAGGCTTCAGAGCAGACCAGAACCATCCACATCAACATCCTTAAAAAAGGCACCTGGAAATTCAGATTGAAAGCAAGACACTAAACAAATTTTCCACTGGTGCCTAAGAACGACAGATGAGTCTGCTAGAAAGACCTGGCTTAATATTACCCCTTAATACAATTTTCACAAATCATTAAACATTTTTACAAGAGAGTCAGCAATTTTAAAAGAACCCCACTGGTCTTTCATCACTGTCACTAACCCACATCGTACAAACAGTATTTTCCTTTGTATTCTGAATGCACATATTAGCCAGCAAGTGGTCCTCTAGAAATGGAAATGACCCCTTAAAGACTTTTTGCCTCTTTAACAAGAAAAAGCGTATTGCTTGGGAATCTATCAAAGTTAAGAGAATCACAGGCTTAACAGTGCAGAAAAAAACCTTTACTTGGAAATCAGTTTTAAAATTATTTACTGTTTGTAGGCCTGTAAGAGATGTGATAATTTTCTTCCAAGCCCTGGATAACCTGACCCTTGATATTTCAGGCATCTTCTATTAGGCATCTAAATTAAATTAACTGTTAAAACACAAGATTTGTTTTCTATGTCTATTTCAGTAAATTGAATTTGCTTTCTTGGTGTTAAAGCAGAAGCAAATGGATTAGTGAAATGAAGGGAGGGGTAGTGCTAGGGGTTGTACCAATCACAGGAGGAAGATCAGGGGAAAAAAAACACCTAAGGGGTGAGAACTGTATCATGCTGGTATCACGTACTAAAGGATGTAGTTGAAGCTGTACTGATAGAATAAATTAAAATGACCCTTAAAACTTACTTGAAGAGTACAGTTACAACAGTGCTCAGGGGATGAAGTAGGACATTTCAGGTCACAATTCCACTAGTGTTAACTTCTATAATTCAGTTATACTGTTCTTTTCTTACAACACACATTTTGTAATTTAAGCTAACTGCATCTGCATGTTGCATATCATGCATGTACCACTACTTAAGACGATGGTGAGTAACAGTCTGAAAAGAAACAATGACAGCCCTAGTAACTTTAATATTTGTAAGGAGACTCAGTGAAGCAATCCAACAGTCATACCATTCTACAATAAAGAGCTGTACTCCCATACCTTTCTACCAAATGTCATGGGAAATGACAATACTTTGCAACGCTTCAGCAGGGCAATATTGGAAATACACCGACTGCCCTACAGGGCTGATGCTACATTCATTACAGTGTGTTTTCTAGTCATAACTCAAAGCCACCTAATGCTCCAGTAAGCACAGACAAAAGTTGATACATTTATTCTAATACTTATCTTCCTTGCATATTAATTTGACACATTATTAAAATAATCTCTTAAAACCCACCATCAAGTCTTTACTTTTTCATCTTTTGATACTGAAACAGAACAACATACGGTTCTCTCAAGGGGGAGAAGCAGAGACTTGTTGTTCTGCCAGTAGCTATCTGGCAATTAATAAATGTGTATCACATTTATAGCACTAGTGCATAAGGCTCCTTTGAAAATTTGTGCACATGATGTTCAGCAAATTGAAACATAACAACCTCTGGAACTGACTCATTCCTGAGGTATCAGTCACAACAACATATTTGTGTTTCCCTAACAGCAGGTAGTAAAAAAGTGACAGGAACAGAGTTGGAACTGAAAGCTGTCTCCTATTAAGAGAAGTGATTCTTTCAGGCAATCTATGATTCTACCAGTTGAACTTGATCTTAAAGGTCTTTTTCAACCTAAATGATTCTATGATTCCTGGTGATGGTCCCTGAGCTGAAAAAGGAGTCACAGCAGTTCTTCCAGCTGCTACAGTTTCTGAATTACTCAAAAAAGGCTTCATCCCTTTTCTTACAATGGTGCAGGGAAAATGAGGAGATAATCATCACCACTTGCTGCAGTAGTTTTGGCCAGTGGACAATTTTTCTACTCCTTTTTCTATTTTGCCATAGCAAAGTTGCAGCAGATACCACAAAAAAACCAACCAACGAACCAAACAAAAAACCCCACCACAACAAACAAACAAACAAGAAATAAAAAAAACAAACAAAACCCACACAAACCGAAAACACCAAATAACCCACAAAAAAACCAGCTTGTCATTTCAGTCCACTGCTTTTATATTTTTGTTTAATGAACTGAAGTGTGAAACTGAGATATACAAATATTTCAGCTACAGATGTGATTTTCCTGATGTGTTTCATAATTTATTAGATTTTCTTTTGTCTGGATGTATATGAAATGCTCAAGGCTCAGAGGAAATAGAGTAATTCAGTATAGTGCAAAATTATGTAGGTGTTCTGCAAACCCTACAGACATTAAACCATTACAATGGGAAAATACCTAAATAGGAGGGAAAAAAAACCTTTAGAAATTATTTAAATCAATCTTATTGTGTTGCACAATGAGTTGGACTCAATTTGTTTCCAGTGTCACAACTTAATAATAATTAGAAAGGAGAACACCTGTTTTAGGTTCGTTTGTCTGCAACTGGAAAACTGCAAGATATCCTTCTAGTACATTTTATAGCAATTCTTCCAGTAACTGCTAAAGTATACACACACTGATCTGATCTAATCACATACCAGTTTATATGTACAGTGGGCGGGGGCAACTTCATTTCTAAGTTACTCTAGGTCTGCACTATGCTCTGGCTTCTGTGTGAGTTATGACAATAAAAAAACCCAGGCCTTTGTTGGTGACTGTGGTCCAGTTGGGAAAGCTTCTCTCCAATTCCAGCAACCTGGTCACTCATCCTTTCTTTTCCTTGCTTGATACCGGTAAGTGCATGTGTAACATAAGGCTAGAGGAGCCTCAAGATGACATCTCATGTGCTTGCTCACCCCTGGGCAAGATCAAGTATAGCTACATAATTACTGGAAAATATTAGCTAATTTGGTTTTAAAAACCTCAAATGGCACATGATGATTCTGTTTCCTTATAAACTAACCTGTTCTAGTACTCAGCAGTTTCTACCATCAGGAATCTGCTTCTTAATTTTGAACCACAAACATCCTTGACTGAAGGATAAGCCTATTATCTTTTGTCCTATCCACTATGAATATGAAAGGAATGTACTTCATTTATTTTTGGAATATTTTTTGTTATTTCAAGATCATCATGATACCTCTTCCTGATTTTCTTTTTCCTAAAAAAAGTAAAATAATTTCAGTGTTTTCTGGTAAGTTATATGTTCACGATTTCTAACTATTCTCAGGCATTCCCTAATTTGCCTCCAGTTTGCCCACATCTTTTTTGAAAGGCAATACCCAAGAGGACGTGAAACTGAACATGAAGATCTGAGGCATTTCTAGCATTATATAAAGAGAAAAACAATCTCTCTAATCCATGAGCAGCAAGTTCCTCTTCAACCCTTAGCAGTTTTAAACTGACATACTCTTGCCCATCTACATAATACATAGAGTAGGGACCTACTGGAGAAAAAAAAATCATTTGAATAATCACAGAGGGAAGTCTTAAGTCTTGTTATGCTGGGACCCAGACTCATAAGATACAAGACTCAATCAGTGTTACAGAAAAAAATTGCAGATCAGAGGAAATCACACACTGAGTATATCACAAAACATCACAGAACTGAAGTATTCAAACTAAGAGATGCAACAACATTTCCTATGAAGACATGAGGTAATGCAGCAGAAAGCAACCAGAGCACTCTAAAACAATCAAACGGCCAAATACAGCTTCAAAATTCCAGCTTGACTGCAAGGAAGAAAGCTGCAAGCAAAGGTCTCTCAAGCTATGACTTTCTATTCTACTCACTTTTCTGATGAAAGAGAGGAAGTTATTTTATAGCACTTAGTGCCTGCTACTGGTCCCAAATCAAACCAAATAAATATCAGTCCCAAAGAGAAGGTAGGACTCATACCAATTTGCAAGAATTAAAGTTCGTTCAAACAGCCCCACAAAATAGAAAAAAGGAAAAACCAACCTCTTAGTTGAGGAGGCATCATAAAATTAATTTCAGGCTTTGTGAAGTAGTAAAAAAACTCATTTATAAGCTGAGTGCTGTGAAAACCTCTGTGCTTCTTCCAGTGCATACCAATGATGACAGCTTATTTCCCATCTTAGAATGATTAATACCATATTCCGCTAATACAAAGCAGGAAACTTCTCATGTATTTAGGTACCTCATAAATTTAAGAGATTAATTATCACAAATCTTTGCCAAGTCTTTCAGTTTCTTCAAGGAGGAAGTCAACATCTGCTTTTCTGGTAGCTGGGTTGGAGAAAACCATTCTGAAGAAATTGGCTTTGTCACCTGTGGCTCATAGCTAACCATTGCCATCCCTCCTTCTGTCATTTGTGCTTTGATCTTGGGACCAATCTGCAGACAAGATGGGAATGAGTATGGTTAGTAGCTTTTCTGAAAAATATAAAAAAACCCAAAGTTTCTTTCTCCCTCTGCTCTGTACCTGGCTTTGCAATATAAGCTAGCATGCTGTTCAGCCCTGATCAAAATATTTCACAGGGGTGTGTCTGAAGAAATAATTTGTCAGGAGAAGAAGAACAATGCATTATTTTGACTGCATAGTTTCAAGTGTAATATGGCCTTTACTGAAACCAGAAAGATTTGTGTCTGAAGAAATAGAGGGAAAAAAAGATAAATTCAAAACAAGGAAAGACAGTAAGTCCCTGGATTTGAAATGATTTGATAAAGGATTAATGCAACTGCTTCATTCTGAGGATTATCTGATCATCAGTATTTGATGTGACTAATGCTTTCAGTAGTCATACTTTAATGTCACATCTCTACAACTAGTCAGATTACTGTTTGTTTCCTTATCAGACAGTTCTGAATCCCAAGACGTTTTCATAATGCCTAAGCAAACAAGGGAGGTACTACAGATACAGGGGTGCTATCCTACCCCACTGCAGTGAGGCGTCATCTGCTCCAGTACAATCCTTCCTCCCCCACTTCTCCGCCTGTTTTTGCAGCCCTCTGCTGATCCAACAAACGCAGATGCTGTGTACTTCCACTCTCTCCTGACCCCAGCAAAACACCACACAAAGTGATCATAAATTGCCTTTAGTCCCTCACTTGCAGCCCACTGCAGGGGGGAAAACTCATTTAAGCATCATTACGACCACCCTGGGAATAAGGGTAGTGGTAGAGACTCCGCAGGGCTGGTTCATTCAGTCTGCAACATAAGACAAAAGTCAGAGAGGACCACAGCTGTATTAACACATCATGACTCGATTAATGTTGCTATAACATACATTGAGACTTGTGATACTCTTGTGGTATTCAAACCTCTCTACTATCACTAACACTACAAAAAATATTTTATTATTTTCTTTGGACTATAGATGTGTGAGGCTTTGTTTCATTTGTCTTTGGATTTGTGCAGTTCTACTTCTGACACTGTTATTCTTTGCACATCAGTTGAATGCTGATGTTTGAATCCTGGTTACACTCAAGCAAACAAAAGAATTACTGCTCAATGCCTTCGTAACCTCCAGATTGATTGAATAATGTTATAAACATTACCTGATGAAGTAATTTATTCCATTCTGGTCCACTGGGTGGAATGTACCAGAAGAACACACAGGTGAGTCCAGGCTTCAAAAATAAAGTAAGTTTATTTCTCTGCTTGTGAAACCCCACATAGCAACAAAAACCTCTCCTGCTCTTTGGTCTGAAGTCAGAGGACTTGACATATATTAAGCAGTACCCGCATGATTTTTACTACCAGTAAGTTGCATTTTTCACGAATTCGGCCCTGTATCTAGAGGACTATTGTTCTAACCAAGGCTGATAACTACTACAAGTCAATACTACTTGTTATCCTCTTCATCGTGCTTGCTTTCTACAGAAATCCACCTCTATTAGAACTTTTCCCTAGAAAACACTGAGTAATCCAGCCCTTATAAAGCAGAACATTAAAGCAGACGTTTAATGTTAAACTGGTGAACTGTTCAGTCATCATGTGGACCTGAGAGCACAATGGCACACAGAAAGCAGTATGAATCTCTGTTATGCATGCAATGCTCCCATTTTAAAAACAAATTACTCATAACAGCAACAAAAACAAGGCCATATTTCTAAGTTTAATCTAGAATAAAAATACTAGAAAAAAATCACTAGGATCACATGGAAGTGTTTTGTTTCAGCAATCTCAAATTTTCTATTTTAAGCATATATTGCTATATAAGTAGTGAAACAAAAAAGTCAAAACACAAAAGGAATTTATTTTACTTTTTAAGCCTCCTTGACATCATGAAAATAAGTTTAACAAACATAATAGTCCTTGCACCTTCCTGCTCTCCCACTGAAAGTTTTTCAAATAAATAGAGCACTACAAAAATTATTTCATTGTTTACTGCTTGATAGAATCCTATTATAGGTTTTAGTCAACGTCTTGCAGAACCAACGCTATGCCTGGCCCCAGCCAATTATCTTGTCCCAGCTGAGCACTAAAAATAATTCTAATCTGATTTGCTACCCTTAATTGAAATACCAGCAGTGTTCGCTGAGTAAGAGGAAGAAGGGTTAAAAATGTTTTGTTTTTCTCAAGAAATACATCTTACTATAAGGACTGTCAACAGTACACTGTCATGCTTATCTGGACAATGCCTGCTTCAGTTAAAGAAAGAAGAAATGACAAAAACAACGTACAATGTTACATTAGCAAAGAACACTGAGTGTGTGAGAAGCAGAAGGGAATATGTAGAGAGCAGAGGTCAGACAGATATTCCATTCATCCATATTTACCTCATCATCAAATACAAGCTCAAATTTTTCTCTTGAATTCAATTCCTTGTAAAGATACTCAGCAAGTTCAAGGAATGTGTTGATAAGAGTCTCAAAGCCTGATGTTCTCTGTTGAATATCAACACCTTTAGAAAAGTAGTCATAGCAGTGACAGTTATTCACTAAATATTACATAAACATGATAGAAAATTATAGGTTACACTGACCTGATAACTTTGTGCTGTGCAGAATATACCAGCCTAGACTATGCCAGCAATAGCTTTATAAAAGTAGGAAGCTGTTCTGAAATAATGCCATTTCTTGAACAAGCATAGGTTTTAATTAAAATAACTCAATCTATAATGAATCTAGCCAGCTTAGATTGCCAGTGATGTGTGTCCATTTTTTTGTTCTTTTTAAATTATAGTATTCTTTCCCATTTAGTGATTAATACAAGTTTCCTCCTTTAGCTAATACAGCACTGTTTCACGGGTTTTAGAACTTAACCTCACTCTCTAAACTAATAGTTTCTAGGTTTTTCTTACACATACAACTTGTTTTCATGAATTACAAACCATAAAAGTGAGAATTTTAATGTACCTTGATCCTACTATAGGTTACACCACAACACTAGAGCTTGTCCATCTAAGTCAAAGAAATGGCTACTTTATTATAAACAAACTAAAATTCCATATCTATACCTAACTATTTGGAACAGGAAAACTGGCAACATCCTCTCAAGGAAGTGGTTCTTAAAGATAAATTATGTTTTAAGCTTTAAGGGCTAGAGGTTTTTGAAACGCAAAGCTACACAAATAGAAGTATGTAATGATCTTGTATGGAAGGTTATATTATATTGTTCAGGCATTTAATTTTACCTCTAAGATGTTTCCTGTTTCTCCTGTGGCTAAGAACAGCATCACAGACCTTGGTAAACCTAACGATCAAGTAAGTAACCCTGTTAACTTATAATAGTATCTCACAGGTAAGCTGAGTGCATTTGCCATACAATGTTAATCTTAAAGATTATAAAACCCTACAGATAATTAATGCACTCACCACAACATTATCCTGTGGCTTGTCTACATGAATCGTACCATTTCGCTAGGCTGTAAAATAATGCTGCATTCCCTGAATGTGTTCCAAGCATCTCCGTGAGATGTTGGTTGCTGTCCATGTTGAGTATTTGAAGAACTACTTGCAGAAGGAAATGTAAGTAACTAACATGCTACAAATTTAGTCCTTGCCCTACAGTATGCTGATTCTCCTGCAAACGAAACTCTCAGACACACCGAACTCCACATACTGTACTATTTGTGTGTGAAACAACCTTCTGTATCCATTACGCAACATAACCCAAGTATCGTCATCCATCAGAAAACTTCTGCTACTTTTAATCAGAAGCTATCCAAAGACATCACAAGCTCTTAAGTACTTTTGCAAATGTAGGTCTTATGCCTGCTGTGGCCGTAATGCAGCTGAAGAACATTTCCTGAGCTTTCTTGGCTCTCCCTCCAAACACATATGCAGGTGTTTCAGAAATGTGAAAAAAATTTGAACAATAGACCCCATTTCAGATCAACCTGAAATGAATTATTTAAGACTGAGTGTCACAATAGTTTTAAGTTACTTTTTAAAAATAGCTTAGCTGTGAGCCAACACAGAGTCAACTTGTTTCATTTAAAAAAATATCAAAGCAAAGCATTTCAAATTTTCCTTCTTTTGGAGAAAACTGCCTGAAACAGCAGGCCAAAATTTTGCACAAATTAACAGACAGTTCTCATTCTCTTCAAAAATGGATTTTTAAGTTATTTCCTGGGGGGGTGTGTGGACTGGATATATATCCTGCTCTGTCTTTTACAATTGGTATCAATGACAACTTTATGTGAGCTACTGTCACCAGGTTTCAGAAAACATTGTCAGATTCAACTCCACAATAAGAATAAAAATGAACAACAATCTGTCTTCTGATTTTCAGTATTTCAGCCTCAAAATCAGCTGGCATAGTTTTTCTAGTGTCAAATGGTGAGATAAAAAAACAAACAACCAACCAGAAAAAAACACCAAACAGAATCATGTCATTTCTTCTTCCAATTAGTCTTTAAATATACAGGAAAACAGGTATCAGATTCTACACTCAAGACTATTCATAGTACTCTATGTTCCTTATTATTTACCATGCTACTAAGTTCATGTCATCTGCACATTTTATGAGCCATAATTTCACGTCATCATCAAAACTGTTGAGAAAAATAAAAAACAGCATTAGAGGAAGAATTGATTCCCAAGTTCATCTTCCTTGTCCCTTTTCATCCAAGAACTACATAAATTTCTGTAAAAAGCTACTATATGCTATTTGTGCATAGGGATCCCTACAATCATTTTGCAGGCACATGCTGGCTTGCTTGGTGCCTTTGATGATGTGCAGCCCCAGCCCCACACATGGGCCAGACCAGGGTGTACAGGTGCCATCCTCGCCTCCTCCCTGAGGTGAGTTGGGACAGCAGGAAGAAGCTAAAGCAGCAGTTGGCTGGTTGATCAACACGACCTCATAGGACTGTGGCCAACCTTTTCCTTGATATTTACTGTATGGACAACTACATTTACTAAGGAAGCACTTTCTAAAGCCATTTATGGTCCAGGGTGTTTCTTACTCAAACCAGGAGAAGTCAGTGGTCATGCCCAAGCCTCTTCCAGGGCAAAACCTTCCAAAGCCTGTATTTTCTGCTTTTTTTCAGTGTTCTTACTTAAAATTTCAATGTGATTAATTTCATTTATAACCCATGACTCTTAATTTGGGCACCTGTGAGGAAAAAAAAATAGTTACCTAGATGACAGTGAGAGTGCTCATCCTTCCTGCTCCCTCATGGTGCAGGCATCCCCTGGATCAAACTGCGAATCATGAAAGTTTCCACAGTCCAGCTGCTGTTGCATCCACTTCAAAAGCTTTTTAGGTAAGCTTATGTTTTATACCTTCCAGTTTGGAGGTTTGTCTATATCATTTCCATAAGTTAGCAGATTCTAAGGAAACTGCCACAGAGGATGGCTGCAGGAGACAGCCATTTTCAGGTGCTAATGGCTGCATAATGGCCCTTTAGGTCTTTCTGCCTACCTGGTGCTCTTGCTTTGACCTAATGGTACTGTTCCTAGCATACATCAGGCCTTAGGATGAGGTGGGTTAGTCAAAAATCTAAGCAGGAATTAACAGTCACAAGTGCACAGCCACAGCACCAAGTGGCACATCCATCCCACCTACACTGCCACCACAGAGTGGCCTGAAAGAGTCCCTGAGGCAGAGCAGAAGAGAGCATAGCTTGGCTATCAGGCACCCTGGTCCTACCAGGCAGATTCTCACACTCGGGTAAGAAATGCTCCGTTTTGCTGATACTGTTGAGAACCTAGTGCCAGCTTTTACACACTCAGAGGGTGTTGCTTGCTTTCTTTCACGAATCGATGCACTCCCTAAACCTCTGGTGAAGGTCATGCCCAAACAGGTCCATGCCAAGCCCGCTCAACTTGACACACAATCCACCTGACTTCCTTGGTTTGGGATCAAAACCTAGAAAGATTTTCAGTGCATATCACAGCTCTTTTGAGGTCACCTGCAGCAGCAACACAAGACAAGCACCCAGTGGCTTAGCCAAAGTGGCTGCAAGGCAGAGATACGTCACCCAGATGCCTTCTGTGTGCATGTTCAGTACTTCCTTTGTGCCACACAGCTATGAGTAGGAGTAGCCTGGTCTCCTGCTCACCCATCTTTGCCCCTGAAACGGGTGAACTGTGCTCTCTGTGCTTCTCCAGGACTAAGGGCTGAATGCTACTCCCACTAAATGATCATAATTCAAGGACCATCTGGACAATGCTCTTAGATATATGGTTTAGCATTAAGCAGGCCTGCGAGGAGCAGGGTGTTGGACTCAATTAACCTTACAGGTCTCTTCTAGCCTGAGATATTCTATTGTTCTATGATCAGAACAAAAGATATTTCTTTTAATTAAAAAAAAAAAAGTCTCAAAGATACCATAGGGTTCATGACCATCTGACAGTTTTAGCAGCTGTTTATTTTCGGCAGGGGAAAAAAAAATCCTGAAAAGAAAACCCCTACACTTAATTCTGATATTTGTATTCCATATCAAGTTATTTCAGCTGAGAATGATTTTACTTTTGAAATACCTTAGGTCTTTGTACTGTAAAAAAAGAAATCAATATTAGCAGTACCTTTATATTAAAATGAAATGTTTAATTCAAACAAAAGACTGTTTGATATTCTTATTTGGAAAGAATATAGACATACTTGGTTTTGGCTGATGAATAATCACTTTTTTCCTACTCTTTGAAATTGTTTAAATTACAATTACTAAGTAAAAAAAGAAAGAAGAAAAAAAATTAAAATTGCTGTGTGCCCTTGAGTCTATTTTGCTGATACAGGTCAGCAAGGTATTCTTGCTCCTTCCCTTCCCTGCACTAGCAAGCAGGAAAAGAGGCTCAATGCAGGGGTCTGCCTTCAGGTAACAGCAATTTCTAGATTATGTGCTTATGCAGACCATGCTCTCCCGTGCAGACCATTGTACGATTTAACCTTATCTAAGGTTCAGATACTTGCAGGGTGTGGATGCTTACATTAAACATCACAATCTAAGTGACTCAGAAGCACATAGCACCACAGGCTCAAATATAGGACCAGAGATTCCTAAATCATGAAGAATATTTTTACACACACACACACATACACACACACACATACACACACACACACACACACCCCAAAGCATTTGGGATTTTCTGAAATCACAGTCTGTGCACTCTGGCACTGCCATTACAGCACTCCTCACTGGTAATGTGCCACGGGCAGGCAGTGTATGGAGCCCTACTGTGGTGAGGCAATTAGATGTTCAGAAACAAACAGCACAACACATGGAAGTCCAGTCATGCCTTCAGTTTTAACCTCAGGGAAAGACTTATAGCAAATAGCAAAACACTGTAGAGGTTTGATGTGGTCTGACCTAATGGCATGGAAATGACAGAAAGAATATGGGTAGTTTGTTCCTTTGTAGAATCTGAACATTATGTTCTATGGTGAGTTGACACTGGCCGGACGCCAGGTGCCCACCAAACCACTCTATCACTCCCCTTAACTGGACAGAGGAGAGACAATATAATGAAGGCTAGTGGGTTGAGATAAAGACAGGAACGCCACTCAGCAATTACTGCCATGGGCAAAACAGACTCAGGGAAATTAGTTTAATTTATTACCTTTGTGCCTTTCAATTATTTTAAGACGTGGCTACAACCAACTTGATATAATAAATTTATTTAATACAGACTTATCAGACATGACACTGAAGCACGGGTATTAGTTAAATCAAAGCCTGTAACAGAACAGTCTTATAAATTTAGCATAGAATGTCAAAGAAAATAATTATAATCTAACCAGCCCAGACTAATGTATCACACCACCACCTGGACTGAAAACCAGACCAGGATAACATCAACCATTAACAAGTAGCAATAGAAATTTTCTTTGGAGGACAAAAATCAGAAGCTGAGTTTTAGAGCAAGCAAGAAAAAAACCTCTGAAACTTCAGGCAGAATTCTGGGTAGCTTTTTTGCTTTCTTTGTGCAATTTTTTCCCGTATGGCAAGCTTGTCTGGATTGCAAAATTTAGTCTAATAAACAAGCTGTGTTTGCATGCCAGATTGTCAGAATGATGCTCAAGTTAATTATAAACAATTGCTTTGCTATCACAAATGAAGCCAACTACATGCTTAATTTAATTGCAAACATCAGGAATGCAAAACGTTGGCTCCTGAGCTTTTAAGTCCTCTGCAAAAAAGTTCCTTATTCAAATACCAGTAATTCAACTCAGGAGGAGGACTACCTACATGTTCAAAACATACGATAGCGTAAAATTAGTAGACTGGGTCTACAGTCCTTATCTGATATTAATCAAGAAATGCAGTTTAGATAAGAAGCCTCATAAACCCTTTTCAAAGGCCATCAGACAAGATAAAATTGCTAGTTAAAAATAGCTACATCCAGAGTCTTAAAGAAGATAAAAATGTTACCACGCGTACACACTCTGCATACTTTTTTCTCTACTTTCCCTTTCCAAAGGGAATCAAGAATACTATAATTATCCAGATTTCTCTACTCTCATTTGTTCCATTTTTTGTATACATACCAAAGAGTTAAAAGGATATTCTGATTTGTAAAAAGAGGTAGGAGCTTCATTTATCAAAATCTGAAAGCCACTGGCGACTTCCATGAGTATGAAAGCTTATTCCAGCATCTCAAAAAAATAATTAAAACAAACAAACCCAACAAAATTTCCCTTACAGGCAGGTAAGTATACACTGTCTTCCCTCCAGTATATTACAAATCATTCTTGTGTTACATGGCCAAGAACCTACGATGGAATCCTAGGAGGGATAGAATATCCTGTTAGCACCTCAGCTAAGCCTGCAACCATAATTTATTTCCTCTGTTTCCCTTAGCAAACATGGAAGTATTTCTCATCAACCCTGTGATTTTTTTCTTTAAATAAACAGTCTGGTCTTCTACCCCTTTGTATTTGTCCTATCTTTTAGCACTATTCATTTTCTGCAAGTATAACATATTTGCTAACTCTCTCAAGGACACTCCTGCTCCATTCTTACCCATTCCCCACTCCTGAAAAACTGCATTTTCAGTCTTGCAACCTTTCAAAATATCTTTTACGAAAGCCTCCATTTTATTCATTATTATTTAATGAAGGTTAAAAAAAAGAAAATGAATGTAGGAAAAATATCTACCCAGTCTTATACTGAAAATATTACCCTGATAAACCAGAAACTAATATTACAAATGAAAGTTTTCTTTTGGGGAGACAGGGGGAGTGGGAATTGTATGTATACCTATACACACATACATTTGTGTGGGGGGCTTTTCCAGGAAATCCATTAAACATAGTTTTTTAGGGTATACATAAATATAGCAGAACCAGTCACATACACACTGTAGTTTAGGGTCTTTGGGCAAAGCTATGGCAGGAGGGCGATTCACCCTTCGCTAAACCTGCTGTGTTCTCTCCTGTGTGGGTCTATAATGATTCCCAGTCAATAAAATCTTGCAAGGAGATATCCAGCCCTGGTCAAATATCCTAAAATATTAATTCGTTGTGTGTTAGTCCTGCACCTACAGTTTCACAGGGCAGAGCACAGAGATATTGGAAGTTTTGACCTGCATGAACAACAGATTTTAATTCAACATATTTGCAAAGCAACAAAGTAATTCCTCTGGTTAGCATACCAAGTCAAACACGTACCATTAGTTACTATTAAGCAAAATGTAATAGATGAGTATTTTAATGTAATTGTCTACAAGTGTTGTGCCAACAAGCACCGATGCCCAGACATCTGGTGGGAAGTGAATGAAGAATTATTTTAGACACTGCTGCTCTCAAGTAAGGCTCTTGGCTAGAGCTGGCTGCCCTATGTTGGCACAGCCAAGGTCTTTCCTGTCCTGTTTTGTCACGCCCTTTGCTGAGCAGGGGAGAAGTAGGAATACAGTCAGGAAATGAATGCTTTAAACAGATGCTGTCCACCACTGTTGAGAAACAAATGTATAACCACACCAAAGTTTATCTGCACTAAAAGGTCATGATTTAGGAGTAATTGCTATAATTTCACTTTGCTACAAAGGCTGGTATTTACGGCATGCACTTTAGTATTTGCTGTAGTTGTGAGACATTCCCCAGCTAGACCAATAATGTCAAGGCCACCAGAAAATTTAAGTAGTGAGGAAGTCCTAAAATGATAGGCAAGCAAAGCAGATTCAATGTAACAGATAGCTTTCCCCAGCACAGCTTCTACTATCTTTTGTGAAGTGAATGGTTAAAAGGACGTGGAAATCAATATGGGATGCAAGAAAGAGCATGTTTCATGGTAATGTTGGGAAAGAAGCATCCCTGAGAAAAGTATATAATGGACCCTGTAAAGCATTAGGCGGTACTAAAAAAAAAATATATTACTATCTATGCCAGGATGACAAATAAGTATTTGTTGAAGTTATTAATTCTGGCAGGTGTTTAGAAGCATCCTATTGTCTTTAGAGCTAAAACTCCATATATCCTTGAATACCTGAACAAAACCAAATGTTTTTGCATCTTTTTGGTGCTTCCTGGATTGCACTGAGTTAAGAACTGTGCTCCACTTAACACCTCCAAAAATACAGCAAACAAAAATCAGCTGAAGATACAGAGGGAAAAAGCAACATGGGAAGTCAGCCAAGCATATCATAAACAGGGCCTTAATGAAGAGGGGGAAAATGAAACAAAGCAAAAGCAAATCCAGTCCTGTAGAAACATTACCATTTCAAATATCATTATCATTAATGAAGGAGTAAGAGGGGCAATTTTCTCCTGTATTTATAGAAATATATGAAATTTTAGTATCTGAGTAGGGAAGTAATACTTAGAGTATCCAATATAAGAGTCTATATCTTTTTTCAATGACCATGCAGGGACCCCTGAATGAGACAGCATAAATAACTCTTTTTGTCTATTAACTGGTCTCAGAGTAGTACATGTCTTCTTACCCAATGTCTTCTACAACAGCAAAACCTTTTCAGAGCTAATATTTTGATGTTGAAGAATTTACCTCTACTCTGTACCAAAAAAAAAAAAAAGGTCTGGAGGGGAGAAGAGGGGAGAAGAGGGTACCAATTTACACGGCCCAACCTCAATTCACCTTACTCAGGTGACCGAGTTGCCTTCTGAGAGGTCCACTGCTTATAGACTATTCAAATCATCCAAGACACTTAAAATTAGGCAGCATGCATATGCTTGAAGGAAGGTAGAGTCATGCTCCATATATTATCTATGAGCATACTGATTTTACGAATGTCGCCTTCTCTGTTCCAAATTACTTCAGTGTAACAACAATGACCTTGTGGAGGTTATTACTGAACTTGCCAGGGAGCCACCAATGTGGCCACTGGGGAGCTTTTCCCTTAAATGATTAAGCAATTCTGTCAGGGCATATGTCTTATATTAATGTCCATCAGATGACATCATGGTGTTTCATGAAGTTGGGGCTTTTCTTCAGAGAAATTCGCAATTAAAAAAAATATGTTTAATGGTTTTAAGCACTGAAGTCAATATCTTGAAAGCAATGAAAATGCAGAATTTTAGGCTGAGATTGGGTGCATAACTGAAATTGTACACTATATGCATTGAAGTTTATAATTCAAATAAAAGTATAAGTCAGTGACCACAAGGGCCCTATTTGCCTTTTCAGAGTTTTGCTTCAAACGGCAACCTAGCGGATATATGGGTAACTTTCAGAAACACATTTTTGCTTAAGAAATTGGACTTTTTTTTGGGGGGGTGGGGAGGGAGAAGAAGTACATTTGTTATCAGTTGGCTGTTTGGCTGGTTTGGCTTAGGGTTTTTTTTGGACAAGAGTAAGCAGTATATTAAAAACATCCGTCACCTGAACTTGATCAGCTACCTACTTTTGCTATTTTCATCTCTATATCATTTAGCTGCATTAGAAAGAGAAAAAAAATAAGACTAAATCAGTTGTTGGAATTATTTCTATTAAATTAAAGGGATGGAACAGAGACACATTTTTACTCTAGTAATACAGAAGATGCAAAAATAATCCATGTTACCTGTTCACAGTTTAGCTAATCTTGAAAAGTAATAACAAGCCTCATTACTTTTCCTTCTTGACTCTGAGTGGTACGAACGATAGTGATCATTTTTTAGGGAGTCTTTCATACTAAGTGGATTCCACAAAAATGTTATTTAATGACATCTTTAAACTTATTAGCAGCTGCCTTGAGGTCCATGCCTATGCTTCTCTGGATAAGAGTGCAGGGCAGGGAATGGCAGGAGCCGTGCACACACAGTTTTGAAGAAAGGGCAAAGTTTATCTGTGCCTGAACAGACAGCCAACATGCAGGTTTTATATTTTCCTGATCTAATGGGAACAACTCTGAGTTGTGGGTAGTAGTTAACTGGATGGCCAAAATCTGCTTCTGTTTCGCTGTTACTGTGGCCAGAGCCAGACAGTTTTTCCAGAGCTCTTACCTGTAGAAAAGTTTCTGTTCCATCCTTCTTTTCCTGACTGCCTCCGCCTCATCATGTTTAGGCACAAGAGAGATAGTGCTTCTCATGCATGATGTTAAACAAATATTTGAAAGTGTCATGCCATCCAAGGCTGAAACTCAAAAGTGTTGAGTGCTTTCTGCTCTTGATGAGTTCAACAGGAGTTGAAAATGTCCAGGAATTTTTGGGATCCAGTCCTGCAAAGAAGACTATTCCCATGTTTATGAATGTCTCTGTTCAATTTCCTCTTGTACCAGCACAGCTCCCCTGACCTCAAACATGGCCACTTGGACTGAGACTCTCCACATAGCATCATCTCATTTTAACTTGTCAGAATCTCCAAAAGCAATCTTTAGTCCTAATTAGGTGCCAGCTCCTTCTCTAATGGGCAAGAGAAGCTGTGTATTTCAGATGGCATGTGGAAAAAACAAAATAAGATGGGGAGAAACAAATAAACTAGTGGGAAGTGGAGATCGACCCCTTCATATGCAGGTCTACCCAGGTAAGAGGTTGGCCTTTTGTGATAGTATAGCAACAAAAATACTAAAGACTAAATGAAGAGGTTGTATAACCACCAAAGATGAAACCTTTTGGAAGCCTTAACATTCTTTCAGTCTTTAGGGCTCTGATGAATCATTTAACTTTTGTGAAGTTCCTATTGGCTTTATATATCAATAAAAATATCCCTCTCAGTGTGCTAGATTTTTAACATATCCATGATGTCAGTAGATCCATTATAATGTAGGTGTTAAGAGAAAAATATTTACCACTAAACCATAGAAAGAGAATGTCTGTTACAAGGCACAGCAATTTTTTAAAGGTACCTTTTGCAGCAATTACTTTTTGTTTTGAAAAAAGGACTTGCATCTCAGACATTAATGAGGCAAAGAATCAAATGGTGTGCTATCAAAAGAAACATAGCCCACTTTCTTTTGAGGAGTATGATTAGTATTTCACATATTCAAAAAAACGACTTTATTGATTCACGTAGTTATTTTTCACCCCTTATTCATGAAAAGGAGAACAGAGGAGACTTGAAAAAAGGTTTCACTTGTGTTCCATTTTTTCCTCCCATTCTCTTTCAGTGAGACATATTTATCTCTGAAAAATAGAAAATGTCTGTTGTCATTTACATATCACTGGTTTCATTGGTATCATTGGTATGCTTGCATTTTTCAAAGGAAGATAACAAACTGACTCTCATATGGAATTTTGATTTCCTTGGTCTATTCTCCATTACAATTGATGATTACAGATTCCTAGAAAAGTGGGAGTTTTTCCACTACAAGTTTCAGAGAAAGTACCTATGTTACTTTAAATCAAACTTTTCCCTAACACCCCAAAATTTTTTTTTTCCACTTTGAAGTACCTCACAGTTTGCTTAAGCTCCCACTCCGCTCCATATACAGGCCATTTGTCTAAACCCCATCTCTCAGAATATCTCTCCCTCCTGCCTCATCTTTCCTTGTCTGCAGTATGAGAAGAGTATTTATGAGCAGTACCTGTCCTACAGAGGACTTCGGGGAGATGAGAAAGGCAAGTCACAGTTTCAGGCACAACAATATTTTGAAGGCAAGAGATTTGGGTCTTTTTCAGCAGAAAGACTTCAAGTTCAGGTTCAAAAAAACCTAGGTTTTCTGCGAAAATCAGCTTTCTACAGGAAAAGCCATACCACTTTACTGGATGAAACAGACTATATGACCTAAAGCATAGGGATCCCTTGGGCCAGCCAGCATTGTAGCAATACTTAAGTCCCTCCAAATAATTCCTGAATTGCCACAAGGCTTTTTTCACCACAGCCCTAGCTACCTCCCTACCAGCAATTACATAGCTCCATGAAGTTTCGCTTATCAAATTACGGGTTTGTAAAGGTAGTGTTGGGATCTAGATGTAGCTTGAGTGACAGGGGCACGAGGAGAGGCTGCTTTAGAAGAACATTTGCTGGGGTAGGTCTTGCTGATATGTCTTCATTCTTGGTTTGGGTTTATTTTCCACATATAAGCTGATTAAGTGAAATTTCATATTTTGCATTAGCTGGCTGCCAAGTTGGCAGCAGCCTTTTCCTGGTGGTTTTATTGCAGTAAGAAAGAAGTCCTCCATTGTTATGCAAAAATACATAAGGCGAACAAGTTCAGGTATGTATTCAAAATCTATTTCTTCTTTGTGTTATCTGTTGGCATCAATTGCCACTTACATACAAATGTGTGTACAGATGCATTTTTTGCATGATTTGGCAATTTTCCTTCCTTCCAGAGTTGGCATAGAAGGGAACTGTTTTAAGAAGGTTCAAAAATGACTATAGAAAAAGAAAGAAACCTACATGGTCTCTGTTGCATGTGCAGTGAAAAAAGTGTGCTGTCTGGCAGAAGTTGCCCATGCATTTTCAAGGCCAAGGATTCTACACATGCAGGTTTTATAAATTTTTCTTTTTAAAATTTCATCTCTCAGCTAGCTCTTTCTAATTTCCATTAATTTTAGCAGGAAGTAGGTATGCAAATCTAAAGATGAAATGTTTGCCTTTAATGACTATCTAAAACTAAACCCATTAAAATTTAATGAACTTTAACCATTGGCCTTCTCTTTCATTAACTTTGATCTCAATTATTTCTCCTAAAATAAATTTGACATTACAATAAATCCATGTCTTTCTGAACTTCACATTTATTTTTTTATTATTGTTACCTTGAAAAAGGCATATGAAAAGCCAATACTCTTCAGCAAAATATATTGCATTAAGATTATGAATACAAGTTTTAAACACGACTAACATGAGTTTCAAGCAACTGTGGCAAAGGACCTAGAAGTTTAAGTGTCAGATTTTTGATGTCAAGATTATATAACTGATAAACTAGAAGTCAAACATTTTAAGTTTATAGGCTAAATGATTGATTATCAGCAACTGAAATTACATGTCATGTCATCATGAATGCAATATAGTTTTGGATCTTACTACTGCTTTTGGAATTTGACAAAACTTCAAGAGACCAGACTAGAAACTCCTAAAATATTTACTCCATTTTCCTCTGTAAAGTTAACTTACACTACATTTGCATTCCTCCTTTCAGCCAGTATACTTAGAGATGTGACAGCACAGTCAGGAGTCCACCTGGTCCTACACTGGTATGTTAAGTACTACACAGCCCTTTCTTTACATAGCCAAGCAAAACACCAAGCAAACAGATGCCTTGAATTCCCCTGAGCACAAGAATACTGACAAGTTAGCATGGCTGGTCTCTCTAACACAGAAAAACAAGGAAAACAAGCACAAAAGGAAGCATATGCTGTTCTCAAGCACCATGAGTTGAAGTGGGATGAAGCTTCTCTTCCATTCACCTCCAACATAAGGCTCTTTCTTCACAGCTTAGGAGATCCTGCTATCTTTACAACTGGAATAATACATCAGTAGCATACCTGCCTGTGTGTAAGATAAATCCAAAATAACATCAAGAAGCTTTCTTTCCTCTGAATTCATTTGAGCAGAAGGAGCTTGCAGAGGTAAGAGGAAAGCACTTAGTTCAAAACACTCATTAGATTAGGCGTTCTTGAGGCACAAACTAGCATCCCATTTAACATGTTGGAGGGAGACTGAGAGAAGGACAGAAAAAAAAAATAAAGTGGCTGCTCACTTTCAATTTCCCCAGAAAAAGATAAGACACGGACCACAATAAAGCCTGTCACAACAATTCTGGAAGCTGTAAAAACTACCTTTTTCTTTTAAATAACACCTTCGAACACTCCATGGCCCCCACAAGGGTAAATGAAAGACAAAGCTTTTACAGCTCCTGAAACGTTTTTCTCCCTTCCCTCTTTACACAGATGAAGGACAGAAAGAGGGCAATTACTGACTCCCTAGAAACATACAGCCCACCAAAAGCTTGAACATTAGCCAATATGCCCTTTTTCTGGCATTAACTTTCTTCTTTAATTTGCTAAAACAAATGGACTGAAGATGGCTTTTGAAGAAATTGACTCTTCACCTTTTTCAAACACTGTTATTTTATAAAACTTAATTTTCACCCTTGATCTTCCTTTTTAGATTAGCTACCTGCAGTGCCCTGTAAGGATCTAAAATTTACTTACTTGACCACAGGAGGATCATCCTTGTTTAGATAACTTCTCTGGTTTTGCAAAACTTATTTTAAATGCATCTATGTTGCCTTTTAACTAGGCACCAAGGAGTGGACTCCTTCATGCCTTCAGTGGCTTCTGCCTTGCCAGATCTTCAATTCTCCTTCAGACAAGGTCAAATAGCACCCATACTGCAGACTGGCTGCTTTACCTCTTGACCCAACGCCCATCCACAAGCTTCTCCAGCCAGGAAGTGGGGTCTCGCCTACCCTGCAACACCCATAGCACCCCTCTGCTCCTCTCATTATATCACAGCCCCAGCACTCCCTGCAGAAGGCCATACCAGACACTTGGCCTAAATTACTGACCAAATCCTGCCCACTTCTCTCTCTCTCCCTATTGCTGGCAGGGAGGTTATAACACCACAAATGGGTTTCCTTTTTGAAATAGACACAAGACCTGGGCAACGCTGCTTCCTTACCTCCAGCAGCAATATGTGTTGCTTTAAAATGACCATGCAATTATGGCCTAAGATGAACATCCCATACATACACAGAAATGTCTAGAGAACAGATGGTTATAAGCAACACGATCTACAGCAGGTTTCCCTGTTTGGCAATGCCCACACAATTTAGGATAGCCTGTTGCACAGATTATTAGGGACAACGGGAAACCCTATCCTGGTCTGGATAAAGGTGTAAAACCCCCTCCAGAGCATTCTGTTCTCAACGTGAGCTGAGGCTCATGTGCACATAGCTTCTCCATCCCCAGGGCACCGTGGAGGCAGTTTAACAGCCAGCCTTGGAAAATTCTTCCACTTACTTGGTTAGTCAGCTTCATGTGTTAAACTCCCTTATTTGAAAGGTGTCATGACACTTGCAAGGCCATCACACATTGCATTTGCCATTTTGTGAAAGCTATACCTATAAAAATAAATAGATGCAATCAGATATAATATACCATGATGTTTTCTTTGTCCTACCTGAGAGGCCGTTAGAAACCTTACTGGGTTTTTTTTGTATCTAATCTGAGTCTAGGACTGCTACTAGACAAGAATAAATAAATATTCAAAGCCTATTTGCAGAAAACTGACTTGAAATTTGCCATCTGCAATGCAGAAAAAAAAAGTCTTTACAAAGTCATCTGAGTGACACACATACACAGGTTCAATTACAATTCATGCCTACAAATCAAGTTTATACGAGATATCTTGCTGTATTACCTTTTACGCTAGTATCCAGAAAACTGCGCCATTAACAGCTGATTGCGAAAAAACAGATGATAGGCATGTTCCTTTCATTACTAAAATGTGGCCCTTAAGCCTTGATGAGATAAACAAGCCTCTTCGCACAATTATGTCCTTGATAAAAACCATGAGTCATTTTTTTAACTGATACTGGAAATGCCGTTTCAATAAATAAATAAATAAATAAAACTTTTTGCCTTACCCAGAAATTAAATAGCATTTGTTATAATAACTGGGAAATGTTCCAGAAAAACATAAGAATTTTAAACCTCATTTTTTATAAAGTGCTTTATTATTTTGTTTGTTTTTAATTTTTCATAGAAAATGGGAAAGACGTAATAAATTAATTTTCCTCAGCTTAATCTTTTTTTCTACAAAACTGAACTAATTTCTTATTTAAAATATCATAATTTAAATTTGAAACACTGTGCACTGAGTGAAAGTATTTTTTCCTGTCCCAGAAGTGACATTGGAACAAATATAGCAGAAGAGGTATAACAGAAGTCAGAATGAAAAAGTAAAATATAATATTTTTTCATAAACCCTTACTTAGAAAAAATAACTAAAATTTTTAACATATTTTGACCAATTTCAGTCATTTTATGTTTAAAATATATATATATATATTTTACAATCATGCTCAATTTCTAAAGACAAAGTCATTTAAAATAAAATTTATCTTTTGGTATTTCTTTTTTAAAAGCTGATGTTAATTCTTGTTCCCCTGCATAACAAACTGACTGTAGTAATTTCTCATGTGTTTTATCTTTGGTCAACAGCTCTAGTGTTTTTATTGATTTTTCTCACTGAACTGTGCTCAAAGACAATGTACACAAATGTACCTCTGCAAGGCTGTTTAAAGAAAATGTATCCAAACTATATTACAACATGCTCATGTTTAAAAAGTGGTTTATACAATGTTTTAAGCTGGCACTACTCTTCTAAGTAACATGGACTCCAAAAAGGCACTCTGGATTTCATTTTGCAACTATAACTTGTGGGTTGCTGAGAAAGTATTCATTTTTAAGGGGATATTGCCTCTGAACTTTTACTGAGACAAGAACATTTATCTTTATTGAGTGACAAAATTAAATGAACAGTTATTGATTGTAGCCCAAAGTAAATATGACTTCTTTACTTTTCTTAATTGGTCTGTTTAATAATTCAAAACAAACTGAAGTATTCGGCTAAGTGGTCCAAATAGGGATCAGCACAGAACTGCAATGCACCCAGAAGAGACTGCGAGCTGATTTACCATGGTCTCTACTTTATTCCCCCCCATTTTCCTTGCTGAGCTGTACCTCTAGGGCAGCCTGAAGGAAAAAGCACCTCAGGCAATCCCTCAGAGAGCCTTATGTAAGAAGTAATACAATGGGTTAAAAAAATGCAATGGAGAAAGAAAACTGGAAATCAAGACCATAATTAGTTGCCATTTTGTAGCTCTGCTTTGATCTCCATCAAGCCTGTGAGAGGCATTTAAAACCATTATTAGAATAAATTAGGACTTAAAATAATCTTTTCAAGACTGAAGTTTTTTTCCCCTTCATTTTTGGAGGATGCCAATTCTTGGACAAAGCATTATTGGAACTGAAACTTGTGGGGAAGGTTTCTCAGAGCTAGGCTTGCATTTCTCCTAAAGACAAGAGAGAGAAGCACAGCAGCTAACAGGTGAAGGCATTCCTTGTGACTGTAACTATGCTGGGGAACCTGTTAGAAATATAGGTGTTCTGCAGGCACATTTGTGCCCAGTGCTGCTGGATAGGCTTTTCTCCCCGCAAGAGCAGGAGTGCCTTTTGGGGGACACAGGTGCTGTAAACAGCACAAAACACTGAATGACTGAGCATGAAATGGGATCACAGAATGTTAGGGATTGGAAGGAACCTCAAAAGATCATCTAGCCCAATCCCCCTGCCAGAGCAGGAACACCTAGATGAGGCTACATAGGAAGGCATCCAGGTGGGTTTTGAATGTCTCCAGAGAAGGAGACTCCACAACCTCCCTGGGCAGCCTGTTCCAGTGCTCCATCACCCTCACTGTGAAGAAGTTTGTTCTCATATTTAAGTGGAACCTCCTGTGTTCCAGTTTGGACCCACTGCCCCTTGTCTTATCATTGGTTAGCACCGAGAAGAGCCTGGCTCCATCCTCCTGATATTCACCCTTTACATATTTATAAACATTAATGAAGTCACCCCTCAGTCTCCTCTTCTCCAAGCTAAAGAGACCCAGCTCCCTCAGCCTTTCCTCATAAGGGAGATACTCCACTCCCTTAATCATCTTCATGGCTCTGCACTGGACTCTCTCCAGCAGTTCCCTGTCCTTCTTGAACTGAGGGGCCCAGCACTTGACACAATATTGCAGATGCAGTCTCACCAGGGCAGAGTAAAGGGAGGGAGGAGAACCTCTCTTGACCTACCAACCATGCCCCTTCTAATACGCCCTAGGATGCCATGGCCTTCCTGGCCACAAGGGCACAGTGCTGGCTCATGGTCATCCCGCTGTCCACCCGGATAAGGCTCTCTCCCACACATATGCCTCAGTCTCCATTAGCCAGGCTGTTTAGGAATGTAAATATGCCACACATGCCTAGGTACTACACAGATGTAAAGATCATCCTTCAGAAAGCACCTGTTGTGGGGGAGTAATTTAGAGTATTGCTTGCTGCAGAACAATGTTTAGATTTCTTAAAGAGAAGCGTGACATTAAAGAGTTCGGTGGCGGGTTTGCTCTGCATGGGGGAGATATACCAAGTCAATGCTGCGTACCTTCTCTCCAGGTGCCTGTATCTGTTCATGAAGCAAACTTTCAGGTGTCTTCTTTCCCTGATAACCATTCACTCCAGGGGCTGTGTTTTGAAGCTCCAGAGGCAAACTTTAAGGCAAGGCTTATGTCTGTCACGAGGCAAGTGTTTGGGATCCTTCTTCCCCTGATAACCGTTCGCTCTAGAGCCTGTACTTAGAGCTCTGAAGGTGAACTTTCAGGGGAGACCCATAACCGCATGCAAAGCAGACTTTCAGGAAACAAAATTATCAGAAAATAAAAAATTTAATGGAGTAGAATAGCAGAAGCGCTGGCTCAAGCTGGGTACCTGTGCAGAGGTCCATCCAAGCATAGAAAACTACAATCTTTTATGTCTTTATAGATCATTCACACCAAAATTCAGTCCAATAGCAAAATTTTGCCACCAGGTTCCTTGCTCCCCATTGGACCACTTTTCCCTGACTCTACATGGGCCTCTGTTTTGTTAGTTGTAGACATTGTTTTCGGTCCATATCACTGAAGGTGCCATTTTGTCTGGATAAATCCTTTCTTCTCAGCAAAGTGCAACAATAGGGTCTGCTTTCCAGATTTTTGTGATGTCTCCATATTAGCCTTGGATCGTTGTTTTCCCAGTCAGTCCCATTTTTCCCAGCAAAATGCAAGCCAGACTTTATCTTGCAGGCATTTAGTGTAGTCTGCAGCTACTTTTGGTAAATACAAGTAGGACCTTACAGATTAAAATTTTAGCAAATCTAGTCTACCAAGTAACACTAATCAAAGAGTACACTAAAAATCATACAACCCTATATCTCTAAACAATCCATTATATTTGGTGTGCATCTACTCAAGCTAAATGATCAATATTGAACTTTAATTTGGCTCATCCACTGACCTGTGAGTAGTAAAACCATTGCCATACAGCTCACTTATTTAGCAAGAATAGCTCAAAGTGGGCTCATCCAGGCTGTTGTATTTATAGAATGAAGTGGTTGACTCATAGTCAAATTGCATACAGTAGGAAATGTACACACGAGACTCCATGTGGCCACAAGTCACCAGTGTTCACTGTGCCATTCTGCTTCTCTGTGGGTCTCCTGGAAGGAGTTCTTGACCTGGCTGTGGCTCAGGCCTTTAACTCCTCTGGAGCCTGGACCAAACTGCTGCTGGTTTGGCTGGAGGGGTCAAGCGCACCCACCACAGCAACATAGTACTGGTCTTGAAAAAAATCCGTATCCATGGGAGCAGCCACTTATATGATCGACGTCAAACAGATCCACAACTTGTTCTAATCAATCCAACCCAAACAAGGGACCAATCTGGTCCAACACTGTGTTGTTATCGACACAGAAATGCATACACTGCTGGAAGAGATTTTGTTGTCCTTATGAAAAATACAGGTAAAATCAGGAGTTCTTCTACCTTTAAGTATTCTTGGGGGAAGGGGGGCGAGGCGGGGGGAAATGTTCACAGAAGACATTCCAGAAGAAGATGCAATTTAAAACAAAACTTTTTTTTTTTTTTTTTTAATTCTGTTGGAATGCAAAGCTACCAATGCACAAGTTCTCTTCACACCTCACAAGGAGTGTGCCACACAGCATCTCTAGGCTGGAAAGACATTAGTCAGTTCCTGCTTTAATAAACACAGACCAGTCGACACCTCTGTCTGTTTCTCTTCTTTGTATATTTTTCTTTGTATATTTAGAAAGTTCTTCCTTTTCTGAAGAGTTCTTCCTTTTCTGAAGAGGGCCTGCCATGCCCCTCAAGCACAATGAGAGCATGGAGACCCAAGGAACATCTAACAGGTCCAAGGCAGACCTCCCAAACTACATAACACAGACACAGGCTAGAGCTGCCCTGTCTAGCACAAGCTGGCATTGTGCTGAAAAGTTACCTGCACCTTTTACCTGCCCAAAGGGGACTGTTCCTGGATGGTCCTTTCCCCTATACCAACTTTAAAACCCCTCCCTGCAATTCCCAGAGCCTCCCCAGCCCCAGCCCCTCCACTTAGCTTTCAGAGAGCCAGGGGTCTGAATCCATCCTCAGCAAAAGAAAACACATCAGCTAACAGGGATCTTCCTGCAGTTGCCAGGTTCCTCTTCAACATCTGTAACAAGAAAACAAAACAAACAAACAAAAAACCACACAAAAAAAAAACAACAAAAACCAACCAACCAAGCAACACACCTACTAAGCAGAGCAAAAACCAAACCCACTTACAAGTATATTTTCTATTATATCTGCTGCTGAACCTTGACTGGTCAAGAATCTCTTACCTCAGATACATGCCTCCGCTTCTCTAGCTCAGACAGCTCAAAACCTACAAACTACTGAAGGAACAAAGGAGCAGCAGAACACCAACTCAAAAGCAGCCCAGGAGCGGAATGAGCTGCCTAATGAGAGGCTGTGGCTCACGTAACTCGGGCCCTGCCCACCACCCTTACCACGGTCACCTGGACCCTCACTGGCAATGACAATACCTGCACTTTTACTACATCTATTGCATCTGCAATGTGACTGAGTAGGGAGCTGAACTTAATTTTTCTAGGGCATAGGTAGAACAAGATAGATGTCACACTAAGCTGTGTAAAAATGTAGCTCATTAAATGCAGTAATTATATTATTATTTAAATTGTGTGCTGAAATTTCCTATAAAAAAGAAAATGCTATTGCGTTACACTGAATTTCTAGCAAGACCACACATCATACCTAACTTCTGCCAGAACTACATTCCGGGTAGGACTAAATGACAAAGCAGAATCAGATTCCATTAGAATCTCTTCTAAAAAAAACCCCAAGGCTTGCTTTGCCACGCCAGGGCTCCAAAGGTCTCCCAAGTACTCCACTTATCTTCCCAGTGCTCCACAGAAATTCACAGTCCTCCACAGGACTCGCCTCAATTTCCCAAGGCTCCCAAGTTCTCCTCAGAGCTTGTCTCAGTTCCCCAGGGCTCCCGAGGCCTCTCTTCATCTCCCTTGGGCTCCCCAGACTTCCACAAGGCTCCATGGTTCCCCAAAGCTCACCTCATCTCCCCAGGGCTCGCCTCAGCTCCCCAAGACTCCCCAGTTCTCTCCAGGGCTTCCTAGCCCTTCCCAGGGCTCACCACAGTCCTCCAAAACATGTTTTGGCTCCCCAGGGCTCCCATTCCTCCCCAGGCCCTGCCTCTGCTCACCAGTGTTTTGCGTCTTCCCAGTCCTCTGCAGGTCTCTCCTCAGTTCCCAAAGGCTCCCTGTTCCTCCCCAGGGCTCTCCTCAGTTTCCCACAGCTTCCAAGTCCTTCCCAGGGCACACCTCATCTCCTCAGGGCTCCCCAGTCTTGCCCAGGGTGCACCTCACCTCCTCAGGACTCCACAGTCCTCTCCAGGGGTCCCCAGTCCTGCCCAGGGATTGCCTCACTATCACCAACAGGTACCACAAATCCTCTAAGAGATGCCAGAACAGGAGCACTCCCTGAACTAGATTCTAGGACCTCCCCCCAGCTCAGAACCCAACCCTGCTCTAGAATAATGTGCTGGCCTGGAACCTGCTCTAGAACCCTCCTAAATAACACACTAACATTTTAATCATTACTTTGCTATTAAGTGGATTAACTAGCACATGTGATTTTTTTCTTTTTAGTATGAACTAGTTTTTTTCTCTACAGGTATAACTTCCAATTACTGCTCCAGTATTTTTATTCTGCTCTTTCTACTTTTATTATGTAAATTGGGGATAATCACTGTCTGCAGACTTCTAAGTAGATTATAGGCATTATTTACTCCCAAAGACTCTTCTAGTTACTCTTATTTAAGTTTTCATTCTAAATGTTTTACAGTAAATAAGGAGTTAAAATCAAAATAATAGAAACCAAGGACCTTGTAATTTCCAGGAAAAAACACTGGAGCACTTCGACGTGACTGGCTCCACCAACAACCCATGCAACGAAACCCACAATGCTGCTGAGGCTGCGGCGATACGATGGAGATGACGGCAACTGTGTGGAGGATGGACTCATCCCAGCAGGTATGACACGTAATGCTGAAACACCAGGCAGCGTGTCTTTATTTCCAAGGCAGAATACACACACAGCACAAAGAACTTTATTCTGCATGAGATGCCGGGCTGTCCTGAGCAGTGCACAGCAACATCACTCTTGTGAGCTGGAGTTACGGGAGAAAATGAGGGAGCTCTGCATGTTGCAGTGGAACCTCACCTTCCAACCTGCACACAGGAATAACACTTCCCCCATCAGATGAAACCAGAAACTAGGAAGGGTCTGAAATACTACGGAAAAAAAAAAAACCTAAGACAAAACTAGGAAAGGAAGGAAAAACAAAAAAAAAAAAGAAAAAGAAAAAATCGGGGGAAAAGAAAAAGAGGAAAAAAGGAAGAAAAAACCCTTACAATCCCACACTCACTCAAATCGGTTTCGCTCACCTCCTTCACGTTCCCTCAGTGTCTTCTCCTCTACCTTCCCCTCGGACGCCCGCCCGGGATCCCTCGGACACCACATCTGCCTGGAACCACCACCCCCCACAACAAGGGGCCTCGGTATCCCCTCTATCCTGTCCCCCTAGGTGCCTCGGTGCCCCTCCTCTCTCATTCCCCCCATGCCCCCGTCACCCTAAACTTTGGTTCCGCCCAACTTTGGTTCCTCTCAGTGTCACAGCAAAATCCTTCCCCCCCCACGTGTATTTTACCTCCCTTTCTCCCCCCCAACCCTAAACTTTAGTTCCATCCAAATTTGATTCCACCTGGTGCCACATTAAAACCCTTCCCCTGACTTCTCCTCTTTTACCTCCACCCCAACATCCATGACCCTGAACTTTGGTTTGGCACAACTTTGGTTCCACCCAGTGTCACATGAAATCCTTTGTTGGAGTCTCCTCTTTTACCTCACTCCCACTGCCATGACCCTGAACTTTGGCTCCACCTGGCGTCACATTGAAACCCTTCACTAGGTGTCCCTTTTACTTTTGTCCCCTAACCCCACAACCCTAAGCTTGGGTTCCACCCAACTTTGGGGCCACTCTGTGTCACATCTAATCCCTTTCCCCCGTGTGTCCTGTCTTTTACCTTCTCTTCACCTCTGTGACACTGAACTTTGGTTCCAAGACACTGGTTCCCCCTCCCCCTCCCTGATGTCTGGGTCTCCCCCCAGTGGTACCTGCAAGCTGCGGTCGATCAGTTCATCTATTTTGAAGTCATCCCTGTCCTCTGTGATGAGACTGATGAGCTGTCCAGGCATCTGCAGCAGGCACACTGGGTCCCAGAGCCCCAGCTGTTCACCACCTGCCCCTATGTCCCAGATAGTGATGAACAAAATAACCATTCCACAGGTCTGCTTTCCTTTCAGAAATACCACCTGGAGTCCAACTACAGCTTGCCAATCAAAGAAATAGACCAAACGTTAAGCCCCACACATACAAGCCCTAACTCCTTTGAGATTAAACCTGCTTCACTCCTGCTGAACAGCTCCTTCCAAAGGGCTCTTATCCAGTCCCCAAAACACTAGTGAAGAGACTGTCCACTCCGCCTGCCCATGGCTACTCCACCCCAGATGACTGTACAACTTTTGCCTGTGCAATCTATGGATATCAACAGATTAACCATGGCTCCTGGTGCTATTCCATCCCCCCTGACTCTACACCTCCAGGCAGAGCAGCTCCAAACACACACATGCGTAGACAGACACTCCGCAGAATGCTATAAACAGCAGGACTCAGGAGCAAAAGCGCTCCACAACAAGAATGACTCCTGGACCAGAGACACCGTTGAGCAAAAGAATCTACAGGGACACAGTAGACAACTCTGGAAGAAAAAGTAATCAAATGTAATGGCCTCTTACAAGATGGTACTGTCTAAACAGAGAGAACGCACGCGCAAGAAGCCGACTCCAATGCCTGAGAACTTCGGGATGCTGGGAAGAAGAGCCAGTGTGTTAAATAGGATGGCTAGAGAGCAGAGCTGCTGATGGAGCCTGGAACAATGCCAAAACACAACCAAACAGAAACTTCCAAGGTGCAAGAACAATCCATGCTTTCAGCTGGTGACACAAGAAAACCAGCACCAAACTGGCACTATGCCCATCAACACAGGTCCCTCTGGAAGATAGAGTTTTGCCTTTAAATGCGTGGCAAAATCTTACAAGATTAGATGTTGTGAGAATGGTATTCTTCCATCACCGAATCTTAGTAACAGATGAACTTCTTTTGGCTTGCAGGTTCACCCAGACTTAGATTGCTTACTCTTCTTCCACCGTCATCTGAATGCCCCAAAACCTGGACTAAACTGCTAAAAATAATCAAATCAGAAATTTGCTGCTTCTCTATCAATTTCTATTTGCTCATATGTGTAATGAATAAATACACTAAAAGGCATTGGCATATGGTTAATAGCTTCTGACAGGTAAAAATCTGATCTGTATGATTCTCATTGTAGTCTTTTAAGAAATATGAATGTGCCATTGAATTGTCTTTCTCATGTAGGTATTATTTCATTAAAATGTTTATGATGAAACAGTTCAGTTCCCATTAATTCCAGATAAGATTGGGCTGGCAGGTGCATCGTCCTGCCAAAGTCACTGCAACCACCTGTCAGTCCAAGGTCAAGAGTGTTGGGCAGTTGCATTTTGAAGCATGCATAGAAGGGGCAAAGATCTTGCAAACTCTGTGCTGAACAAGGGAGAAATAGCATGCTAGAAAAGAATTAAAATTAAGTCTTTCCCTTGTATTCTACAGTAAGCAGTCACAGCTGGCTGCGTTTTCCTATCATTTCCAAGTTCCACTTTTCACTCTCCAAGCATCATTCTAGGTATTAGTCTCTCCAAAGTGTTTTTCAACATTTCCTATAACCATCATTTTGAGCTTCTTGTAGGCTGAGGTAGCTGTTCAGTTTGTGCTGACCGCATAAGTATACTTTAGAGGTTCCTGACTTAGACTACTAATAAATGGAAAAGCTATAATCTTCTAATCCAGAAACATTGCTGCTGCACTAGTAGCTACTGTGCTAGTAGCAATGTTTCTGGAGCTTTAAAGCAAAGATCTCTTCTATGCAAACACTTCAGAACTTAACAGATTTTATAAGGAAAGAACTGACTATGGAAATGCACCTTATCTTGGCCATGACAAACTACTGACTCCACAGTCATGAGCTCCCAGAATGCTCTTGCTGTTTTTCTGGCAGCCAGTGAAAAGTAAATTTCAGATAGCCACTGTGAATGAAGCTATTTTGAACTGCACAAAAATACATGCCAAACTCTGCTTTCTCTGTTGGCTGCATGTGCTGCCCTCCCTAAATACGACAGAAATTCTCTGTATTGCCTATTGCTTTCCTTGTTAGACTCTTTGGAGTATAGTAATTTCTTACTCTACCTTGTTTTCTTGATTTTCATTTGCTTAGTAGTCCCTTGTTTAAACCAAACTATTGATACCTAAAGATCTATGACAGAAAACTCGTTTTCTTTTAGTTTTGTATCTCTTTGTTACTCACTGTTAGGATGTGGCTTTGGTTTATGGTGATTCTTGTATGAAAAAATTATAAAAGTAACAAAATATATATACATATTTATTCAGAGCTTCTTCATCTTCCTTGAGAATTGTCTATGGTGCAGATGATCTAGGACATACAGAAAGCACCCTGAAAGAACAAGGGATTCCATAAATTCATAATAAAAGTTTATATCTAAGGAACTAACTAACGAGTTACTCTAGGTTTAGGCTTTACTTACTTTCATGATCATTTTCCAATATCCTTAAGTTCCTGTGCTTGGAGACAGACTCTCAAGGACTATAAATCAATATAGTTCCCTGAGATAAGCTAAATTATACCTATTTGCATTCATCACGAATTTGGTATTGACTAACAGTTTTCCTGTAACTTAGTTTTCGTGTTATTAATATTTAATGGCGTAGAGATATATTTACTTATCTTGTGATTGACAGTCAAAAATATCAGAATTGTCAGTGGTTTTTCCCACATTTTTCTGCATTGCAAATCCTTTCCACAATTGACATGGTGCAGGCACTCACTTTTTATTAAAACTCTTTCATGGAAGTGTACTAGGCATCGGTCTTTAAACAAATAGTGGTAACTAAAGATGTCAAAGCAAACAAAGCAGAGTTCTTAAAAGGTAGCTGAAAATTCTATGACTTTGAAATGGTTTGTATTTAATTTTCTTGAATACTTTGATGTCAATTTCACAGTTGTCACAGATACTTCTAAAATGGCCAATCCTAAATGTATCATCTAAAACATAAGCAGGAAAGAAACTCAATATTTTGTTAGTTTAAGAAAAAAATCTATGCTGATTTTATATATAATGAAGTCATGTAAACCACAGGTGACAACAGTAGCGATCTAGGCCAGCCTACTCAATCTAATGGTAGGATAATACCAGCTCTTTCACGCAGAAAACCAAGAGCTCATAATGCACAATAATGACCCCAGATGACATTTCTTCCAGACCCATTTCCAACGGTAACTGGTTTGTGCCTTTAGAAGAAATTTGAAATAAAAACTAGTATCACCTGTTGTAATTTTGAATTACTAAATCCTTTTCCATACCACTATGATAGCAACCTCCCTGTATATATTCAGTTTTATGTAGCAAAGTATACAGACCATTCTGGTTGCACTTTGTCATATTGTTCTTTATAAATGCAAAAATGGGCAAGTTAAATTGGGCAGTTTCTTTTCTTGGTTTTTGTTTTTTCACCCAGTGAAAAATATTCAAGTAAGAGATGTTGAGACAGCCCTAGCCTTTTGGTGACTAGCCTTTCTGGCCATTAATCTTAAACCTTATTTTGTATTTTATTGTGGCTTTTAGAAAAAGAGGAGGGAGCACAGGTTGATATTTTTCTTTTAAAACAACAAATACAATGAATGATGACTATGCAATCCTTTTGTGTTTTGCTTTTTGCATATGTAGTTTCTAAGATTTTTAAGATAGGAAAAGCAAAGGAAATCTGACTGTATGATTTTATTCTTCTGTCACTGGAGCAGAAGCAGTCCAGCATAACACTGGAATCTGTATATCTTTTTTTCTTTTTCTAGATATGGAGTTCACTTGTCTACACAACGGTTTCATCAGGAGACCTATTAAAGTAAAGCAGTTGCATAATTTTATAAGTTAATTTTCAGGCAGTACTACAAGGAAAAATCTCAGCACAAAACCTGACAGTTTGAGACGAGCAGTGATTGAAAAGAGAGGTTTTATCTGCGCTGTAAGGATTGTAATTTGTTGATATAGAAGCTCTATCAGACCTTACACCAGTGTAGATGTCTTCTTTTTACAGATGGATTATTTTCTGCTGATATGACTGCTTTGCTTTTCCATGTGAAGTGTAACGAAATGTCAAAAGTTCTCTTCTTGGGAGGCTGTTGAGACCTGTTTATTAGTAGTGAGAAGCAACATGGAGACAAAAGAGGGACAGGATTTTTTATTATCTACTGGTATCATGCCTACAGTACTTTGTACTTCATGTACACTGAGACCATCAACACAGTGGCGTAGAAAAAAAACCACAAACATTTCCAGTTATATTTGTTGTTAATATTCACAATAATAAAAGTACAGTATGTTTATGGACACTTTCCATGTTAAAAGATTCACTATATGATCCATGGTAATCTATTTCACATGAGATGGTTATCAGATAAGCTGGAGTAAATTTCTTGATTTTTATGAAGTTGCTTTGGATTTGTACCAGAAATACATATGTGATGGGTTGTGGGGTTTGTTTACTTTTCATACAGTAGATGTCAACCTGTCATGCACCAAAGCTGCATTCCTGGTATAATTTACTGTGTATCATACCGCTGATGAAAATAATTGCTATGGATTATAGCTCTTTGAGAAATCCAGCAGTTTTATGTGACTCTAAAATTAGTCTTTTACTATATAATTAAAATAATACTGTCTTTGTCCCAACTACTTTATTGCTTGATTGATGTGCACACACACATGCATAAAATAGTTAATGCATATAAAAATGAAAGTTGCTCTGCCAGCCGTGGTCATTCAGAAATGATATATGGCAAGTGCAAAATCACATGCAGTTTGGTGATTTAGAGAAAGACAATGGAACAGGAGACAGGATTTATAGAGCTCATCCTGTGCCATCTATTCTTACAGATACGGGAGAGAATTTATAATCCACTCTGCTTTTTCCCTTGTGTGTAAACACAAATAACAGAACAAAGATTTTGTTTGTGATTGTTTGAAGATGCAAATTATGCCTTGGGGGGAAGTTTATCAACACCACGCAAAGACTTTGCTGTAGGGAGATGTGGTACTGGAAAAATACATGTACAAATATATACAGACACATCTGTAAAAATATACCTGCATGTGTGTTTACATACCAATGGATCTTACTTTCACAGCTTGCCAGGTCTCTGACCAACCATGTTACTGCAGAAGAGTTAAAAAAGAGCAACTGAATTTAAATTCAAACAGGGTGGCCTTTTCTGGGTGGTGCAGGTGCCTCTGAAGCAGAATCTACATTAATAACAGCTTTGCCCTTCCATTTGACAAGATCAAGACTCTTCTTCTGGCATGGGAGTACAAATACCAGCAGGTAGTAGATGCTGATGGTAACTTTCTACATTTGTCATCTTTTCATAAAAGTAATAAATGTTCCGTAGTCTTTGGCAAAGACCAGTTCCTGCAATTACCACTGCTTTCCAACACTGCTTCCTCTTCCCTTCTTTCAATTCCTCTTGTCATCTTCTGGATACCTAAATAGATTGATTCTTCATACTGTTTTGTTTTAAAAGGCTTTTCAAGATGTTTATTTTCCTTTTCCTTTCTTTTCCTTTCTTTTCTTTTCTTTTCTTTTCTTTTCTTT